>JAJIZJ010000292.1:0-14371 GCA_022606455.1 Callitettix versicolor | reverse complement strand
GGAAGAACTAAGCGCATGGGTGCTCATAAGATGAGCCGGCTTATCGTGTGCCGGCAGCGAGCCACGTGACCACGCGCCATCTTGACTGGTGCCTGAGCCGAATGGAGAAAAGCGGTCTGGGGTCGGGTGCTCGGCGTGAATCTGGCAACGGTTGAGCGGTCACTACCTCAAAGGTCTGCCGTGGCATTTGATCTGACCGGCTTGGCTTGGTCTCATCCAAGTCTTTGCAGGGCCTGAATCACGACAACGGCCCTTTTCCTCCCAGCGGATGATGGAAGCTGATAAATCCGTGGCGGCTTCGACACTTCTCCTCGTCCGCGTGCATCAAGTGGCAGCAACGACTTTGTGCCAGTGAGCTATCAAATACTTATCCGCAGAGGGTCGGTCACGAAAGAACGCGAGTCTAATTCGAATGTTAAAAAGGACATCATTCATACAACAGAGAAGAAAGGTCTCGAGTTGAAATATCGGACGCACTCACCACAAACTGCTCCAAAGATTCCTCGAAGATCTCGTTGTTGACACCAATGCCACCGGATGTTCCACTGGAGAGAGAGGGTTCTTCACCACTGCGCGATGATCCCGTGTCAGCAAATTCGACCGATATGGAGTCACACCCGCAAAAGGCAAATACACACCGTATTCGACGTAGAGATTGATGTAGATCTGTTGAAGTGCGATGCGCATACTCGGGCTTTTGGTGTCGGTCAACATGACAAACTTGATGTTGGTCAGAGTTTCGTAATAGTGCAGCTTATACTGGCTGGTGCTGAAAGAGACAAAGCTAGGTCAGAAACGTTCGGGTCAATATCGGATTACCATGATCGGAAGGAGCACTGCTCGAGGGATCCCGCCTACTTGTCATCGTCGCCGCCGAGCTTGCGAACCATGTTTCGCAGCGAAAAGACCGTGCCAAACACCAGCTTGGAATCATCGTCTGTTGCTCGCACTGTTTGCCCGCCACCTGTCGATGCGGCTGGAGCTGCACCCTGCCCAGACTTTCCGCAATTGAAGCCGGGCGAGGTAGCCAACGCCGTTTGTAGATGCATTCCGCTAATGGTCGCCCGAGTCAGCCTGATGTCACAATGAAGAGTCGGTGCTTTGCAATATTCGAGCTTACCGTGGCGGTCGAAAATATAGAAAGAATAGACAGTCATGGCTGGTCGAGCTTCTGTTGCGTACTTGACCTCTCACAGGGGCGATCGGCCTGACGATTTGTTGATGTGGATGATCAGGGATCGCCGAATCTGGGGAGGGCGGTGAGCAGGCGGTCAGAACATCCACCAGTTGACTGGGGAAGGTGCCGATAAGCTGCACAGACAAAGAAGAGTCCCTCAGCGCCCAAACTACGTATTCAGCTGCCCATTGTGGACTTAAACTCTTAAACTATCCGAGCTAAGCTTAGCTTCGCCTTTACCAAACTCAGAGAGTCAGGTCATCCAGCTTGACAAATGTACCAAAAACGGCACATGACCTGTCCGTTCAGAATGCACACAATTCAAGTCGTTGGGTGCGCGATAAGAGATGGGGGAACCTCTCCAAAATGTCGTTGCCTGCGGAGAACCAGCGTCAACCAGAATCTCGACTTTCCGTGGAAATTTCTCTTCAAGCGATTGATGTCCACGAACCACACCTAACCTTGGATCCACAAATCCCGAGGGTAAGCCGAAGAGGAAAAAAGCTTGTATCTGAAGTCACCACTCGACTAGAGAACATCGTTCAGACCTGCAAAGCGCGGATACTACTGTCAGTGGTGGTCGGTACTAATCCCCCTGTACGGTAGTCCATCGCATCGGTCGCTTTGCTCGGTGCTCGTTATCGGCTTCTCCCCGCTCTTGGCTTGTCTCTGTACCTCATCTCCATCACTACCCCACACTGGTGCAGGGCTCAACCGGCCCTCGAGGTAGTATCATCGTGTCTTTCTTGTTCAATAAACAAGGATCTCCTTTCAATGGACGACACAGTCACGTCCCTCAGTCCGATGTCCCTGTGACACCCTCAATGACTCCTTTGCGGCCACTGCCGCCGCAACCCTCCCGGAGCGACGTGAGTATTCCATTCGCCCGAAGCGCAAATCACCCTGGCAGAGGTTCACTGGGTCGTTGAAGTCAATTTGGTTTCATGATCGGATGGCTAACGCTGATGTTCTGTCATGATTCTAGCTCGTCGGGATCATTTGATAGTCACCACGACACCGCCAGCCAGAAATCCCCGAGCTCGGCGTCCGGTGAAGGTGCGTTCAACTGACTCGCCGCAGACGATCTACACGACCCGGTCCACGTTGAGGTCAAAAGAAGAAAAAAAACTCACGGGATTGTTGTGTCATGGACTTTTAGGAAACGCTGGACGCCCGGTCTGAATATACCACCAGTCAAGATGACGGCACAGCCGAGCACCGGATCAATCAGGTATCTGATCAAAGAAATCGGGCGTGGATCTTTCGGCGCGGTACGCGGCTGCCGATCAGTTCGGCAATGAATATGTAAGCGATTGTCTGATCTCTTCGATACAGCTATAGCGGGGAGGTAGCGGCAACGGGATCAATAAAACCAGCGAACGCTAACAGGTGGGAATGGGTGTCGCAGGCTGTGAAAGAATTCTCCAAGGCGCGGCTTCGAAAGCGCGCACAATCACATCTCCTTCGACGTCCGCGTGGACCGCGACGACCGGGAACGGATTCAATTCGCCTTTGCACCGCAATCCGTCGCAAGATGATGCCGAATCCGCCAAGAACCCATTGTACCTGATCCAGGAAGAAATCGCAATCATGAAGAAATTGAACCACACCAATCGAGTCTCCTTGATTGAAGTGTTGGACGATCCGACGGAAGATTCGTTATACATGGTCATGGAGATGTGCAAGAAAGGAGTGGTCATGAAGGTGGGCTTGGAAGAGCGAGCAGACCCTTATGATGACGAGCAATGTCGAACTTAGTTTCAGGACCTCATTTTGGGCATTGAATATTTGCATGCGCAAGGGATTGTCCACCGAGACATCAAGCCTGACAACTGCTTGGTGACCAGCGACGACGTGCTCAAAGTGGTTGATTTTGGTGTTTCTGAGATGTTTGAAAAGGATTCGGATATGTTCACTGCCAAATCGGCCGGATCTCCAGCATTTCTTCCACCTGAACTGTGCGTGGTCAAGCACGGCGATGTCTCTGGCAAAGCGGCGGACATTTGGTCGATGGGTGTGACGCCATACTGTCTCCGCTACGGCCGGCTCCCGTTCGAACGGCAAAGTATATCGAATTATACGAAAGCATTCGGAATGACCCGAGTCAATTTCGAGGATGAGCAAGACGAGAATTTTAAGGATATGATGACTCAGATTCTGGAAAGGATCCCGCAAAGAGAATCAAGATGCGTGATTTGAGGGTGAGTTTCAAGCCCGAGTAGACTTCTTTGGTGTCGGACTCCGGCCACTTGAATCTGCCGCGGCTGACTTTAATGTGTTAGGAACATCCCTGGTTGCTGCCAACGGAGCCGATCCCCTCCTCGTACGAGGAGAACACGGCACAGCTTGTTGAGCCACCCACAGAGGAGGAGATGAACCAAGCAATCACCAGAAACATAGGGCACATTCTCACCTTGGTATGTTGTTGATTACACCGAAACAACCACAGCCATGCCTCATGCTAAGTGGGTTCTCGTTATAGATGAGAGCCGTCAAGAATTTCAAGCGCATCATGGATCGGGCAAGGCCGAATCGGTCCTACAAAGTATTCTAGGCAATGAACATGATGCCCACTTTGTAACACCGCCCATGGAAATGGACGACAATGATGAATTTCCAGCTGGGGTTAAGTCCAAGGGCAGACCATGATCGTCTTGCACTCGCTGAAAAAATCAAAGACGATATTCAAAAGCGCCCGATTCTGGCAGGGCCACAAGGCGGACGCCAATTGAGCGCAGATGCCCCGCTAGCAATCTGTTAAGCACCGTCTCTAGTGCAGAGCGGATTGATTTGAGCGGTCAGCAGCCAGATCATTCAATCGACACACCTGAACGGAAAGCCTCGGGTCAATACAAAGGGGCAGATTAGCTGGAAAAGAAGAGACCCCGGAGGTCATTCGCAATCAGCCTCTCCTCGGCCGGGTTGTCCCGGCCAAGCTCTGCTACCACGAAACGGGTGTTGAAGGAACACGAGGTCATGCGCGTGATCCCTTGGAAGAAGAATTCCCTACCTTTTCATCGGGCCTCGACTTATTCTGGCACATCACCGCAAGAGCCAGCAAATTCAATATTGGCAGTGATACCGTGCCTATCTCTGCCAGGCTGGACGACGTCGATGAGGACTGGACCCAGCATTGCAAGCAGCCGAGTCGGAAGAGCCCGTGCCGATAGTCAGCGAATCCCCGGTGCAGCCGAATTTGATATCTACGAGACAGCCTATCGAAAGGAGCTTGAGCGCATCCGGATCGAATACCTCCATCTTGCCTGACGCGGGCGTCAGTCCCAAAGGTGTATCTCACCCGTCGGGTGGAAGGTAAGCACGAGGTGATGGAATATATCAAGGATAAAGTCATCGATTTGCAAATGGGCAGTCGAAAGGCTCTTGCCTCGGGCGGAGGTCCGCCTCGGCGCTGGAGCCGCGGTGAGTCTTTTGCGCAACCAGATCGAGCAGAAGAAGGAAGCCGAGAGGCGAGCTGACCAACCGGCTTCTCCCGAGAGCGTCGACCTTCGCATCCACCGTCGTCATCTCTGACGGCACAATCTATTCCTGGTCCGGAAGCCTCATCCTCGAGGCGAAGGGGTGTTCCAGCCACGGATTCGAGCACAGAGCCTGAAGCGCACCGACGCAACTCCGCCGGCTCTTGGATCAGTTCGTGAGAAGACAGCTTGAATAAGGGATCTGGTTGACTCGTGGGTGACGACGGAAGTATACATTATCCTTGAAGAGTTAATGTACATGGTTATCCGAATGATTAATACTACTGGTGCATATCTTATCCTTGTCTCCACGTTTCTCTCTCTCCCTCTCTCTCTCTGAAAAAATAAATTATCCGATTGACTACTCAATACTCGAGAAATCTCAGTGTTTTAACACTTACAACTTGCACGGGATATATACCAAGACCTTCCAGGAGAAATCGAAACAGATCTTCAATACTTTATCAAATACAACCAATCCAGATCTTTCCCTTCCAAGTAATCACATCCATCTATATATACATTGATACAGACCAACTCCACCAGACCTCACAAATCTAGTACTACCGCACCGTCAACTTCCATCTACTAACCTCCAGCCATCTTCCAAACCTAAATAGAACTCCAAACCTAATAACCCACGACTTGGGTACCTACACCTCAGCAACCCCTCCATGAAAAAAAAACGCAAAGACACCTAATCAACCTCGTACATGTGATGTAGACCATACAACGTACAAGATTCCCATATCACCTACTAAGTGATATAGATATAGTAGGTAAGTATAAGTAGAATGGTATCGTTGGAGAAATAGCCCGCAGGATTGGATCTATTTTCAGATCTTCTGTACCGTCCTAGATAGAGGCTGGGTTTTGTATGTTTGGGCTGGGTATATATCAGATGAAACGTGTATAACAAGTTTAAGTACAGAACCTACAAGTATGGATAAAAATAATCATTTTGAGAAAGGGGATGGATGGAATGGATATATGTAGGAGGTTGAAAGTGTATTGTTTGAATATGAAGGAAATTGATATCTCGGGAGATTGTGCAGGGAATGCTAGGTAGTAACCTTCTATAGGGGTTATCTGTCTAAGTTTTATTTATGAAAACACACCTACTTAAACACATGTATCAGTCTAACAGCTAAGAAAAAAAAAAAAAACATGGCAGAGGCCAAGACTATGTGGTAGACAATCAAGGAAATGGAACCCATGCAGGTAGGGCTAAGGAGTTATCTACTTCTACTTACTTAGGTCAGCTAGGTCTAGGTATGGATGGATCCATACACCAGACTGGAGACTTGTCCAAGTAGACGAATTTAAACATACATATAAAGCACAATGCCCATCACTGACGATAGAAGACTGCCAACTTGGTATCTATATCCACCAGAACGAGAAAATTATATTCAGGAAGCCGTGTTGAAAAGGCCGTTTCTTGATTATCCAAGTCATAAGGAATAAGGATGACACGTTATTAAGGAGAAAAGGGGAGGGGGAGGAGATAAAGAGAAGCAAAACATAAAATGGAGGAAAAGGGAGAAGAAATCATTTCCAGAGCCGTGGATAAATCACCCGATAAATGAATATATCATCACATTTCAACGCCCGCTTTGACACAGGGGACATTAGTCTTGAAGATCAAAGTCGAATGCGAGCAAAGTAAAGAGATTAGAAGAAAAGGGAAAAGAAACGATCAAAGCGAGAAACAAAGCATCGAGGTCGTTGCTTTTCATTGCTCATGATATACGAAAAGAAAAAAATAACAGACAGGAAAATGGGGAAAAAGTAAAAGAAAAATCAAGCTGCACAAAAAATAAAAACAAAAGGCATTGCGCTTCATGCATGAAAAGTGATTTTGCGATCAAAGGTTCAACACAGAGCCAAAGGAAGAAATGGAGAGGAAAGACAAAATATATGGGTTTTTCGGGGAGAAAAAACATTCATACACAAGATCAAAGCGGCGTGAGATTGGGACAGATGCTGCCACTCTCGACGGAGAGAAAATGATCCAGAGAAATACTTTCGGTCAATTAGAGAAAAAAAAAAGAAGAAAAAGAAACAAAAGAGAAGATTGGCGGTGCCAGAACAGGAAAAGATAATTTATGGGAGATTGGAGGCAGAGAGATGTATGAGTTGACACAACAGGAATAACGCTGTCTATAGTAAACATTTCATGGGATGAATCTGTGAATTTCATGACGTCGGGGTCGTCGTGAGACATAGCTGCCGAGTAAAAGGCAGGAGTTGGGGAGGAAGAGAGAGAGAGAGCGCGCGCGAGAGAGAAGGGGGAAATTGCGAGGAAAAAGTTGGAAGCCCAGCGGCAGTCCTGTTAAAATCGCTGTTGTCATGGCCAAATTGTCGAAAGTAAAAATGATCGAGCGTTGAAATGTGTGCATGTCAGAAACCACCCGCCAGATCAGATGGGTCGAGAATTGCATCTCTACACCGATCCGAAACTGGTCGTTTGCCAGAAAGCCATAAGATATAAGATGAACATGGAGAGCAGCTGTCTCCACGTTCGGAGAAGAGGCCTGATCAGCCCCTCAAATGACAATCCTCGCCGCCCAAATGTCCAGTGCTCATCGAATCGACTTCTCCCTGGAGTCATGCTGGCCCGAACATCCGCATATGGACCCATGGGCGGCTCATACCTCGACTGGCAGCCGAGTCTCTTCGCCCGCTCTCTGCAGGCGAAAAGCGATCGGGGGGATCGACCCAAACGTACTCCTCTCGCCGGGGTTCCCGCTCAATCGCGCCAACGGGTCAAGCGGCTCCTAATTGCAGACCATGCGGCGACGGTAAAGGATGACTCATCTCATTCAAACGAGGCAATTCGCGCATATTTCCACCCATCGAGTTTCGGCTCGGCGCATCGCGACGTTCACCCGCTGGAAAGATCGGAGCAGGCGCGAGGATCTGCTACCGCCGCCTTCATACAGATGAGGTCCGTTACTGGGTCCCCGCGCTGGTTGAGGTGTGCCGCTGGACCGGGGAGTACGTCGCCAGCGATGGGCCTGGTGGGCTGGGCGGAGACTGGGGATTCTTGAGCCAGTTGGATCCCGCGCGACGAGGAGGGGGATATGTCTCGCCGCGCGCTTCGGCGGCGGCCTTTCGACGTTCGGTTTCAGCCTTACTGGGTCGGCCGCGCTTGCGGGGCGGTTCGCCAGCGGTGGTTGTCTCAAAGCGTGGGGAGAGTTGGGCGGAGCTTTCACTGCTGTACGAGGCGGTGCTGGCCGGGGGCGAGGCTGAATTGCACGTGGGGCGGAGGGCTTCTCGGCTGGGTAGAGGGTCGTTTTCGGACGGAAGGGTCGTGAATGGCAGGGGACCAGGAGGTCCGTCGGACCGAGGTATTGAGGTTGGAGTTGATTGCACAGCAGGAGTAGGTGGTGGTGGTGGCGGCGGTGGTGGTTGGTATTGGTGGTGATGATGATGGTGTGGTTGGATTGGATGCTGGGGCTGTTGCTGCGGCAGAGGCTGATATGGAGGCTGTGATTGCGAAGGGGCTGCGCTTGAATTTGCGATTGAGAAAGCATCGCCTCAAACGTCAGTCGACACTGACTGAGCGTCCGACCTGAGGATTCTCATCAATAATGACGGTGGTCAGCGATCCAATCGCATGGGTGGAATGAATCGAACTGGATAGGCGCAATTGCCGCAACCAGCGCAATGGGGACAAGAAGAAAAAAGTACCTGGAGGCAAAGGAATATGCTCCCAGCTTGGGGTGATTCGGAGGTCATTGACAATGCGAACCAGATAACTGCAAGGAACGCCGGCTTTTTCAAAATCTCGCAGAGTAAGATGTTCTGTGATGACAAGGGATCAGTCTCATCTGATATCATGGGTGACCGAGTATGTTTTCGCCACATATTTACCTTCTCCTCCTCCGTCCATGGGTGATCAGATGGGGTCGACATGACCGGACCATCGACAGCAGGCAGGAAAACCTTGCCAGTAGATTGCCAGGAGATCAGTTGGTTGATAATATGGTTGATTCACCGGTCGGTGTCGACAGCGCACCTTCTACCGGTGTCCCAGTCAATCTGGTGGCGACAGTCAACCTCGCGATCAGAATCAACGTAAAGACAGCCTCCCAATATAAGATTTGTGTTGAGCTCAGTAGCGAGACAACGAAACGCAACGTGACCTCGCACACGTGAAGACTTGCCACGGAGGGAGGTGGAGGGCAGAAGGAGGGAAGAAACGAAGGTATTGAGGCTCTCTGGGGTGTAAATAAAGAGGGTAAAGCAGAGAGACCAACAAGCGGAACAACACAAGCAGACAATGAGGAGAAGGACCTATGATGCCATCCTCCTTTTGGCTCTGGAACCAGACTCAAGCAAAGAATAGAAAGAGGTAGTAGCCCAACAGCCTCTGCAGAATCGAGACGATATCACAGGGCAGATAATCAACAATGATCGCTCAAACGGGTAATCCTCAAGGAGCCTTGACGAGTCAGCGGGAAACACAGTACCAGTAGAATCGCAGGGAAAAGCACCGCAAATAATGGATCAATATTCACAAAGCGGAGACACAACGATGAAGATTGGAGAGAGAGAAGAAAAAAAGAAAAGAGACCCCCAAAAAAGGGAATAGGAAATCAACAAGACCAATGGGGAAATTGAACCAGAGATTGAGTAACAAAAGTTCAAGATCCACAGAATGAGGATGAAGAGAAGAAAATAATAGGTTATCAATGGGAGAAGTACGAAGAGAAGATGCACCGAGCCAGCCAGGCAAGGCAAGAACCACCAGAGCAACTTTCAATTGAAGGCGTCACAGCCACAGGAATCTGATGTGCAGCAAAACAAAACGCGATCCATGAAGTGCCAGTGGACAAGATTGGCCACACGAGCTTGAGCAGCCGGGATCGCGCAGGAGGGACCGCGGCGCGTTGGACCGGAGGGAAAGCTGCAGGCGCTCTGAGTCGCGTTTGGGGAGGGGGTGGAATTGAGGAGTGTGCACAAAGCACAAGCTCAAGGTGAAGGAGAGAAGAGGGTCAATGATCCACAGACCGGAGGGAAATGACAAGACCAGATGGACACGTCAAGGATTGGCTGGGAAGGAGGAGAAGGGAGAAGAAGGAAAGACGATGATGCCGGAGGAGAGTCGTGGTCGAGGGCTTGAGAAGTGATCGCTGTGAATGGAGACACCCTTGTCAGAAGAAGCCAGTTGCGAGCAAACCTCGACCAGGTCCGAATGGAGCCACTGATAGGGACTAGAGATATGTGTGCCTAGGCCCCCGGCAGCAGATCGGAGATCCTAAAACAGTTCAGAAGGTCAAGTTTGCAGCAGCACTCAGCAGCGGAGCCAGTGGAGTGGAAGTATAGCAAGATCAGATCACAGGTCCACCGGCACAGTCTGGCTGTGATGCGGTACCGTCGTGCAGTAACGCGGTACAAACCCCGGCCTTGAAGCACCAGAAAACTCAAAAGGTCTCCAGAGAGGAATCTCAGTGGAGTCCAGGACAAGACACTGGCGGGGATGGAAACTGAAAAGGGTAATTTTGAAGGAAAAGGGAAAGATCAAAATAAGAAGGGGGAAAACAAAAGACCACGTCCAAACAGCCAATCCCAAAAAGAAGGGAACCAATTCAAATGGAAAAGAGGATCGCACCATGGAAAGGAAGAGTGCACAACGAATGGCAAGAAAGGAGAGCGAAAGAGACCGAGGAGGAAAGAAAAGAGAGGGGGAAAAAGAGACTGAATGGAGCAATAGAATAAACGGTAGACAACGGGAAAAAGCAATAGAGAGGAGTCCCCATAAAAAAAAATAAAGAAAAAGAAAAGAAATAGAATAAGGGAAAAAGGAATTCCAAAGGAAGCCATAAAAGAAACGGGTAAGAGGGGAGTTTCATCTCTTCCAGAAGCGTTCGAGACGAAACCGAATGTCCAGTGATGCACGTCGCCAGAGGGTTCCCTCGAGCACAAGTACAATCGAGGGGTTGGCGGGTCTCAACGCGGTCGAGCCAGTAGGAGATCATCTCGGTGGAAAACCATGCCCCTAAAATCAGCCCTGATGCCGCAGACACGCGAACAGGCACTACATACACCCGATTAAGACCTGTTTGATCCATGGATCATAACCAACGAGAGTGCGGTTCGAGGGGCGAGGCAATCTGCGGGCACTCGACAGGCGTCAACTGGTGAATGGCATCGAGGGGGGGTCGAATTGACGGTCCACCACACCGCGTAGCATCCATGACTTCATACACATAATCAAATGGCGTCTGCCTCGCGTGTGAAAGTGGAGACACCAGGGCCCTGCTGAACTGTGTGCCGGTGTGGTCTATCGTGGTGTGTACTGGTCCCAGTTGGAGATTCGACAGCACCGGGGAGATGGTCTCGGCAAGGGAATCGGGTATTGTCGACCTACTGTATCTTGTCCGAAGACCCCCTGAAGTTGGTGCGAGGTCCATTCCATGTCTCTACTTGACGACCCTGTGAAGATCACCCATTCACAGAATTTCTCATAGGCTACACTGTACAAGTGTACACTGCGCACAGCGCAATACAGCTCTCGTCCAAGCTGTAAACTGCTGAAACCCACCACTGTCAACGTCGAGGACGGAGCCTCCGACTCTGTCGTCAGATCCGACATTCGGTCACAGTATCACTACTGTGGATGAACTAGATTTCTTCCTGGCGGCTCAACGCTCAGTAGCTCCTTTTTGCTCAGCGGTCCGCACACAGAATTGATTCACGAACAAAAATCGATTGCAAAAACAACCCAGGGTCTGGCTTGGCTTCTAGTACACAGACATTCCAATCGGTCCAGTCTCGCATCTTCGTGGTGCTTTCTCGCAAGGTTGGGACTTTGCACGCAAGGGAATCCGACCCAGGCCAGTCGACGAACAAGCAGAAAAGACCAGCTCGTGGCGACGCTAACAGGGGGGGAGGGGGAATAGGACGGACTTGGGGAGGCGCTAGACAGCGCATCAGGGGCACCACAAAGTCAAAATTCCAAAAAAAAACCCCCAAAAAAGGCCAATAGTCAAAAGGAGTAAAAATCCGAATCTGTAGTATTGATGAGGGTGAACTTAAAAAGTTCCGAGTGGTGGGCTCGAATGCCTTTTCATTCCTTTTCATTTCCATAATTTCTTTTTCAAAACGTACTGTAAGTCTATTTTTCCTTTTTGTTCTTTTTTAAAAAAGAATTTACCCCCACTCATCCAAAAGAAAACCTCAAATGGAGGATCATCACCAAAAGAGCATGATTGATTAAAGTAATGGAAATGAAATTAAGATTACCAAATCCAGTAAACTGTACGGACTTCAAAGGTCATCGTCGATAACGGTTGGTCCTGACGGACCCAGAGCCAAGGTACGCTGCTGCGGGAAGCCAGTGCGGTTTTCACGGTACTGGAAACACAACCTGCGGTCAATGTTCCCAGCCTTCTCCTCCCCAATGGCCATCACTTTTACCCCCAATCTGCTCCCGCTCAAGGCCTTGCGGAATGCTGATGGCCCAATATGGTAATAGTCAGTGCTCCGTGCACGGGTCTGATAGGCCCCGACGAGCCTCGCGAGGTCCATGACGGCGCATTTAGGGCAAATTGCGACCGTGTGATAGGCGCGCTACGGCGGGTGCGTCCAGCATACCGGGTCGTCCGTGAATAGGTGTTTGAAGCTAGCGCCAGGGACGGCTTACAGTTGATCCACCGACCGATTCTGGCGAAAAACAATAGGTGAGACGGTCCGCGGCGGGTTGAAGTCGAGAGAGCTGGAAAAGAGACAGGGTTGAGGGCTGTGTATACTCGACGCTGGTCGGGTATACACAAAACCAGAGTATGGCAATGGGACAGGTCTGAGATCGACTGGATCAGGAATGTACTGATTGGCCGTAGACTTGTCATTTTGAACATCCAAAGACAGGTATGTACCTGTACGATGGCAATGTCGCGCAATCTGGTAGGTACCGTACCGATCACGGCAGCGAGACTGGCGACCTTTATCGACTAGACCGGTCACTTTCCCCCCCTCCTCCTCCCATCTCGACGGTAAGGTTCAGCATGCAGCACCATTCGGGAAAAATCCAGCTCAGGAATGGGCGCGAGAGAGGTACGGAGGAGAAACAGGATACGCTTTGAAGACCGTGGACCTCTCGCCCCGCTCACTTGAATCAACGGTGTCTCTCGGTTGCTGTCATCGGAGCCCTCCCGTCGGTTGCAACGCTGATGTAAATCCAATAGCTGTCAAAGCACGGCGCATTCATGGACATTCCTTCCTGTTCATCCATGACTATCATTGATTGCCGTGTCTGGCTCCTGTTCCTATCCCCAGTGTTCCGAGGCCACAATCGACGTCACCGACAAGAGTATGTTGCCATGAAGGTCTGTGTCGAATCGGGTTCTATTTCGTTGCCTTTTCCTTGGCTTGAAACGCCATAGGCTACCGATACTTCATAGGTCAATCTATGGCCATGATTGTACAAGTGACCCATTCATTTGAGAAAAGCATGACCCGTCCACATGATTTAGCCTGATTCTGGCAGCATGACCCGAGTCACTCTTCAGCTCTCCTTCACAATGTCCCGCGCAGTATTTCACTGAAGTGTCGATATTGGTTCAATTGGTTGTCAATTCTTGGCAGAGACAACATAGATCGCGTATTATGTATACCAAGCACATATCACGACAGTACACAAAACTAAAGTACTGTAGCCTGCTCCCCGGCACAATTGGGTTCCTCGTGGACTGATATGGACAACGCGATCTGCGCAACCTTCACTTTACAGTTCCAAGCCTCTGAGTCGACAGAAGCATGATCTACCCAGAGCTTCAGAGGCATCATACACGAGTGCGTGGATAGCCGTGACGGGGGCGATCGGAAGCCGATCTCGTTCCATTTCCATGTGATAACTCGGATGGTTCATGATCACTGGAACTTTTGTTTTTTTTTTTTCACAAGAAAATGGACAAACTTTGATCTGCGCCCTGCTTCGGACCCCGGAGCCAATACGACGTTGGCGAACATCATCATGCACCTCGACCACTTACGGTGGCTCTACACCTCTTGTCCCCGTCTCCCTGACCATCGGCATCTCACGATCTCAACTGAATCAGAGACAGCGGCTCCGGACGCACAGACACCGTTGCGTTTCTGATATGCATCGCATACAAATTGCATACCAGGTGGTCAGAACTGAATGGGCCAAAAGAGGACTGCCCTGCAGAGAAACCCTGATCCAATGAATTTTTCGCCCAGACTCAATCCTGCAGCTTGCAGAAATCCTCCTCACCAGACCAGCCCTTCTCATCCATTCATTTCGTTCCTTTTCGGATGCTGCGTTTTGAATGGCACAGGATTGAAATCTGCATCAGGTGAAACACGCACCGCTCACAATGCGCCCCCGGTGATGACGGTCCTTCTGACACGTTCACCTCCCCAGCGCAACCAACATGGATCGCTTGAGTCTGCAGTGCTTGTTCTTCTTGGCTGGGCCCCAACTTCCCTCACGAGTGCTTTGCAGTGCATCCGAGAAGACTTACCCCCACAAGTTTGATCAGTCTGATGAGAGCTGTGATTTTCCTCATTTGATTGGCTATGCTTCAGTGCATTTCTTCTCAGATGCATGGTTCGATCCTGAGCTGAATCATGACATCGCCTTGATTCCTGTTGCTAGTAATCCTCAGACACGACGGCGGCGGCTTCTGCATGATCAAAGATACACATCTCGGAATGGCTCAACGCTATCCCAACTTTCAGGTCCAGC
>JAJIZJ010000392.1:0-15628 GCA_022606455.1 Callitettix versicolor | reverse complement strand
GGCTACGCCATGGACACCGAGCCCTACCACGCGCGGAGATTGAGCGGATCATTCGTCTGGCCGCCCACTTGGCCCTGCAGCACAACCCTCCTCTGCCCGTCTGGAGTCTGGACAAGGCCAACGTGCGCGGCCACCAGCCGTCTCTGGCGGAAGGTCGTCACCGAGGTCATGGCCAAGGAGTTCCCCAGGTCCAGATTGGTCACCACCTGATCGACTCGGCGGCAATGCTCATGGTCAAGCGACCCCGGAAGCTGAACGGCATTGTCGTGACGAGTAACCTCTTTGGTGACATTATCAGTGACGAGGCCAGTGTGATTCCCGGATCGCTTGGTCTGCTGCCCAGCGCCAGTTTGAGCGGTATCCCTGATGGCAAGAACCGTGTCAACGGTATCTACGAGCCTATTCACGGTATGTTTTGTGCTTTAAATACCAAGCGTCCAACAGACAGACACACACCTACGTATGTTCATTTTCTAACAATCTTCAATCTTCAACTAGGGTCCGCCTCGACATCTCCGGCAAGGGGGTATTGTCAACCCTGGCAGCCATCCTTCCGTCGCAATGATGATGCAATACTCCTTCGGCATGTTCGACGAGGCCCGCATCATCGAGAAGGCGGTCGAGAACGTTATTGAGGCCGGTGTCCGACTGGCGACATTGGCGGCAAGGCGACGACGACCGAGGTGGGTGATGCCGTTGTTGCGGAGCTCGAGAAGCTGCTCCAGTAGAGGAGAACATGGCCTGGAAAACACAAAAGTCTCTGTTTCCTCTCCCACTTTATATGACATGTAATGACTGTTGAACATCCCAAAAATGAATACCCACTTTTCGGTTCTTTTCCTAAACTTATGAGCCAGTCTCTGAGGATCATTTGGTATCTAAATCTGTCCAGACGAGACCAATTGAGCCCAAGATTACTCGGTGGAGAGTCTCATATACTCTTTCCTGTCGTTTCGATGTGATGGAAAACTTCAGGATGCAACAGGTAATGCGGTTCTCGGAGCTGAAAATTGTAAAAGACTAAAAGGGGGTATCTGGAAAACACAGGAAAACAAATATTCCCACAAGAGGAAAACACACACAAAAGATCCATCCAACGATGCACCACAAGACCAGAACCGCCAACGCCACATACCCTTTCCATATAGTTATAGCGAGAAGAGGGTAAAAAGAAAGAGGATCACTTCATCTGATGACCGATCGCCCATCCAATCAGGCTCTTCAAGCCCAGACGTGGAGATGAGTCTGCTCGTATCAACATCCCGTTGCTCAGTCCCAGTGGACCATGCGACGCCTCCGTCATGCCCTCCCACCGTGAATGACGAAGACTCTGACGACGAGGCCGATCACTGGCCGCAGCGACTCGGCGCCGTTGGTCATCACACGCAAACACCTGGAACTCCTCGCACATGCGTGTCCTTTCCATTCTGATGATTCTCAACTACTCGCATCTGAATCACCATGGCCTGAGGACGTTGCCAGCATACGGATCCTCCAGATCATCCGGCACAGTGTCATCTCCGGCCTCGGAGTCATTCTCTTCATCGTCAACAAGGCCACCTCTTTGTCGACGTGCAGCGGCACTGGTTGACTGACGCCGGTTGCGCCGGAGCATATCGTCACGGACCCAACCTCCATTTCGACCGCCCACGCCATCCAGTGGGATATTGACCCAGCCGCATGGGGGTTTCCCCTTCCCAGGCGGCGAATTCCACAAGGTCGTTGCCTCCCATCCCGGCCAGGAAGGACATTTTGAGTCGGGGTGTAGCTCTCGTCGAGCTCAAAGTCTAGGTAGACGCGGATGCGGACGATGGCGACCAGTTTGAAGAAGTGGAGCGTCAGAGTGTGAGGCTGTGGTCCGTCGGATTGCCAGTACTGGTCTGGGGAAGGGTGTCGAAGGGCTGCCACGCCGCAGCCTGGCTTGGAGGTGGATACGGTCCATGACGCGAGAGAGGAAATCTCGCGAGATGAGGTGGGATTGGGGATGCTGATCGATCTGGGTTTTTGCAAGTTAGCAGTCAGTTTTGGTCGGTTGGTGGGTGTTTTCAAATGGTCTTCTTCTCTCTCTCTCTCTCTCTCTCTCTCTCTCTCTCTCTTGGGGAATCTTTGGGTTCTTGCGTTCCAGATGCTGGATATTCTGTTGGTAAAAGGAATAATAGTTGATATCTTTGCATACCGTGATCTTGCATTTCAGGTCACCATCTTCTTCTTCTTCCTCTTCCTCTTCCTCTTCTTCTTCTTCTTCCTCTTCATCTTCCTCCCCTCTTCTCCTTGCTCATCATCCTCGTATTGACCTTCTCCCTCTCTTCTAGATCATGATCCCCTTCTTCAATCATCTCTCCAGATTCAAAGACCCCATCTCCACGGTCAAACGAATCTTCAACCCCATTCCACCCCTCATATTCAACGTGTCCATCCTCATCCACAATCAAATCCGAATGATCCTCAAACACCTCCTCCTCCTCCTCCTCTTCCTCGCGCCTCGGTTCCGGCAATCGCGGCTCGCGACGTGGTCGCCGAAACATAGCGAATGGATCAGTCGGCATTGCTCCGCATCGAGCCGTGACCGGAGCAAATTCAGGCGTGATCTGCTGCGGTCCTGACGATGGCAGCCGATGCGTGGATTGACGGAGTCGCTCGTGAAGGAGGTGTTTGGAATTGCGCGCGCAGACTGCCGGGTTGATTGGTGCCGTCATCCCGCGTGACCGTAGCCGTGTACATTGGGCTGTCGTCTTAGCTGGGGCATGGTTTTTTGGGGAAAATCGGTATGAATTGAAAATTGGTAATTTTCAAATGGGAAGGGAAGGGAGGGGATTTGGGCGTGTGTTTTAAAATTTGGAGAAAAATTGATTTAATCAACCCCCCTCCTTCCGATTGTTTACCTTTTTTGGGGGGGAAGAGAGACACCGCGGGGAAGGTACATTTCTTCGGTTTAGCTTCCATCGACGTCAGAGTCGCTTGGCGATTGTCGAGTCGGCGAGGTTGTAGTCGGGATTATAGAGGGTGGGACGAAGGAGATCGTAATACATATAGAGCATTGTCAATTGAGATTGATCTAAAAGGTTGTGGACATGTGTCCTGTCTCTGTTGAGGTCTGAAAGCTTGCTCCTTTTCTTCATTGTTTTTGTTTCTTTTCACCCCCAGTGACATTCCTGTTTACGTGCAGCTGCATGGAGGCAAGAAGACGATTCAAGGTGAATGCAGCTGGACACAGTGACGAGCACCTCATTGATCTTGAGAGGGGGAACCAAGAAAGCGAAACGTCATACAGCACTCTTCACCTCTTCATCCAATTCATCAAAATGATAAATGCCAAGAGCTCCCAGGTTCTTGATACCGTTTGGCTTGTTGAAGAACATCTTCCCAGACCGAGTGGTCGCCCAAAGTAGGCACAATCTCTGTCCAGCAAGTCCTCACCATCTCGTGCAAAAGGCACCAGTTCCTCCTCGCTGCCCCAATCACCCATTGCCATGACGCCAATCGGCACGTTACTCTCCTCCGTATACCCTGCGGGACAGCTGATTGCAGGACAGCCCGTAAAGTTGGCCAGCCAGACGTATTCCATATTTCGTACGGAGGTCTTGCCGTCCGACAGACCGTAGGCAAGCTCCGTCTCACTTCCTTCGATACGCCACCCCGGAATGGGGGTCGGGGTGAAAATCATCAGGCCGGGGTACTTTTGGAAAAGATGCGAAACGTGCTGCATGAGCAAGTTGCGCAGCCGCTGAGCGGTGAGAAGGTCATTCGCAGTAATCTGCCACATTCCGATCGAGACGAGGACCTTGTTGGCGCAGACAAGGACCCTACCTGGCTGGGATCAACGCCGGCGGCAATCTCGCCATGATGGTCAAGGCGTGGGCGCTGACCCTCTGGTAGGTAGGGGATTGAGATGTCGATAATCTCGTAGCCCTGTTGACGATAGTGCTCGAGTGCAGCATCGAATACGGCTTTGACGGGCGCCTCGGTACGATCGACCCAGTCCCGGACAATGCCGATTTTCGCCCTCTGATGGTCAGCTGGCAATGGCATTGGTTTCGGAAATTGTGCCGAGATAGCATCTTGTGACGCGGGTGCCGGGGTTGCCATGACGCGATAGGCAAGCGCGAGGTCGTCAATACTGCCAGCAATGGGGCCGAGGACACCAACTGTGGGCGCAAGACTGAGAGATGGTGCCCTGAAACACGGCCATGCGAGGGCTTCAGGCCCCAGACACCGCAGAAGGAGGACGGAATACGAATGGAGCCACCGCCATCTGCGCCGAGGGCAATGGGCACCAGACCTGCACTGACCGCATAGCCAGATCCGCCAGAAGATCCACCGCAGTAATAGTTCTTGTTGTGCGGATTTCGGGGTTCCATAGTTCGGATTGTTGTTGTTCGTATCTAACGAGGGTTGTTCAATAATGGGTGACCATCAAGGCAGAGAGACCGACAAGGTGGTGAGAGAGTCGGGAGAGGGGGTCTCTGCTTCAAGCTACTTTACCCAAGCCAAGCTCGTGCATCGTGGTTTTACCAATGATGATCGCACCAGCATCTTGCCACTGCTGGACACACCACGACGTTCCATCGGACCCATGTTTGAAATCGAGCTTGGTGCCAGCGTGCGCTTGTAGCCTGTGACGTGGACTTCATCCTTCACCGCGATAGGTACACCATCAAGCACACCGAGAGGCTTGCCCTGTCTATACCGTTCGGAAGAGGCCTCGGCAGCTGCACGAATGAGATCGATCTGGGACTCGAGAAAGGCAGTCGAATGTTCTCTCGCCAGTGTACAATCACGCTGCACTGACTTGAGCAAAGTCGTGATCACGGCGACTGGTGTCGTCTCGCCAGAGTTATACCAGGCATGATAATCGGCACACGTGTAGTGCTGACGGTTGCTGGTTCTTTCCGACAGACCGTTTCTTGACCGTCTCCGTGAGAGCTACTCTCAAGTGGAATCACGGTGGGATCAGAGCGGCCGGGATATCTCTTCAAATTCGGAATCTTGTGGATCACATCGAAGCCGGCATTACGCCAGAAATAACTTTTGGAAAAGTTGATGTTGTGAATGCTGGTTCAGAGCAGAAGAAATAAGCCTCTGACACAAAAACAGAGATCGTATTTTCCGATCGCATCTTACAGGGTTGCGCTGATAGTCAGTGGAGTGCCCCGAAATACCGGAATCACTTGTGTCTCATTCTTATAAGGCACCTCTGGGCCTCCACGGGCGCAGGATAATTCAAGAACGACATTTGATCGGAGCTCAATTTGACGATAGCTCCATGTCCTCCATATCAAAGGAGGAAACCCCGTCCCCAGTCGTGCGGGGACAGACGTTCCGAGCTGACCTGTGCTGGCGTCATGTGCCGAGGCTCAACTCCGCTGGTCTGCGTTTTGTGCCTGTCAACCAGGATCAGTGAACCACTCCCCAAAAAAAGTTGGTGAGACATTGGACTATATGAAGAGACTAGGCTTACGATAAGAGCGGTTTTAAATGAATGGACTCAATTTTTGAAGTATGCTTGCTCTGAAGTAAATGCCTTTTTTATATATATACAGTCAAATCTATGAATACATGGTGCGACCGAGACCGAGACACTAGCGTATAGCTACAAACGGAGTTTGACATTGTACTTGTCCATGACTAGGCAAGACCAGTCAAGACGCCTGTGTACACCACCAAGATAGCTATCGCTTGGGGTGTTTTGACATCCAATGTTGGAACGGTCAAATTGACGAGGCCAGTGAGCAGATTAGCCGCCAGGAAGATCGCTAGACCACTCCGGTTGAAGGCATGGAGAATCGGACTGGTCGCAAAGCGTTTCGTTCCTGCTCTCCTTCCAGACCAGTGGCGCGGTGCACCGAGGGGAAGAAGATCGTCTCCACGAGACAAAACAGCAGAAGTTGCGCTGTTGAAAGCAGCGACCCACAAGACATATGGCATGTTAGCCAGTCGCCGGGAAACCAGAATGTTCGCTCCGTACCCAAATGCGTACGAGGAATTGAAGAAAAACATTGTCAGCCAGAAGGCCACCTGATTCCCAGGCTCGTGATCACCGAGTTTCGGGCTTGCCGAGGAGTTTGATTGGAAGAAGTGCCCTGAGGGATAATGCGGGTCCCCACGCCTCGCCCCGCGAGAAAGATGGCCAGATATCCCAGGAAAGAGAAAATTTCACGGTTCTTGGACAAGAGGTCCGGGCCGCGGGGGGACACGAGAATATAGTTTTGAGATTGGTAGACTCGAGAGCTACCTGATACGTAATGGCGATGATGACCGCCAGGGCTTCGTATGACGGGATCAGCGCAGTCAACGAGTCAAAGACCTCCACGAAGGGAGGCAAGAAGCCCAAGGTGAAGAAGAAGTTCCAATGGACACCGTATTCGGTCACATGCTCGGCATAGTCCAGACCTTTCACACTCCATAGGCGAACGAGACCCAGGACGAGCAGGGGAACTGAATGGCGTGCTGACTGAATCAGTCGCCCAATGAAGGGCGTCTTCTTGACCGAGAAGCACGAGTCTTGAGCACCGCCCGGGCTGATACCACACCGGCAGAGAAAACAAAGGAGCCCACCCCAAATCCATCAATGATGTGCCCCAGTTTTCGACCTTGGCAAAACGACGGGGAAACACCCGAAAATCGACTGCCAGAATCGCAACGCAGGTGATGATCATCATAGCAGCACGGTAGGTTGTGAGAAAAGGATGAACGGGCAGGACCCTGCCTGGTCTGGGGATGAGCTATCTGTATTGACGGCCTTGCGAGGAGGCTTGGCCTTTGTTGGGAGCGATGAGGGGCTGAGTGAGATAGAGCAGAACGGCCGGGGTGATCAAGAAGATATTCAAGAGGACGGGCGCGGATGAATAAGCGGTGGTTGCGAAAAAGAATGGCCAGGACATTGAGAATGAAATCGGTCAAAAGCGCGGCCGGGCTATAGGGCGTGAAGAAGGACAATCGAGATTGGAGTGCCGACCAAAGAAGAACTGCTGCCTGAGGGAAGTCCGTCAGCGCCTGCACGTGGTGTCCTGAAGCGACTGCCATTCAATTGGTGATTTCTTACTGGTGCGACAAAAGCGACAGCGTTGATGTCGGAGAGGTTGCTTCCTGCGAGATTGGACACGAAGGCCTCTTTCCGGGCCTTGTAAGTGGGATCCATGCTGCGAGGGAATTCACGATTTATGATGATAATATGGGAGGTCCCAAGTCCATATCCGAGCTTGAGTGATCAGCCCCCGGGGTAAGAGTGCTGCAATTTATGGAAGTGAAGAATGAGGACAGCTCATGAAATAAGTTCCACGCGGCAACAGCTCAGCGGACCGCGAGGCGTGACGTCGGAAGCGGACTGGGGACACAGTGGCAGTCACCTGATGCTGGCTGGAAACCGTCAAAGATGGGCAAATTCAAGTGTCCACCTCAAAAGGTCAGCCTTGCTTTTGAATTTGTCTTGAGAATTTCCTATATGATCAGATAGAAAATAATCGAGCTAGTGTAAAATTGATGTCACGACATGTTCTTGCGACCAAAACCCATGGCCCATATTAAGGGTGACGCGCACCTCCGGCATTTACAACTACGTAGGTCTATGTAAGCGATTTCGACTGAGCGGATTATAATCCGCCTCTCAAGCCTCTCGAAAGACTATCTTCAAATCTGAGTCTATTGCAGGTAGATCTACCCATAATAACGGACAGGCGCTCCTCGACCAGAGTCAGCATAGCCTGCTACTACTAAACTGACAACTTTATTCCGTAGTCCATGGCACTTTGAGAAATGCCGGGCCCATATTTGTAGTGGAAGAACCATCACAACCGCACAACTGCCATCAAGTAAGCCATGAAGAAGAAGTACTTGGACAGAGATCAAGAGTTTTGACATGCGTGGGGAAGATTCAAATTTTCATGCTCACCGGGTCAGATCAGACGTCAAGCCAGTTCATTGCATTCAAGCTGGACAAAGATATTCGAAACTCGTCCACATCATGGTTCACAAGCCGAACGGAGCAGCAGTTCGACCCCGGTGGAGAGATGCGGATAGCTCAACGAAGCCGATAGGCTCGGCAATCCGTTGGTAACTTTGACACGAGGCTCTGACCGAAAGGCTGTTCATCTTCTCGAACAAATTCACCCCTAGGAGGGGTCGCAAGGCTCAACCCAAATCTCACATGACGCAGAGAGATATGAATAGACTTGGCAGCAGCGCGCGTGGGTACATGTTCGCGAGAGTGGATTCGCGTTAAAAATGGTGAATCATCATCTTCAGTCTCGGCATTGATTCGCTCTTTGAAGCGACAACGGTATACCCGGATCAGTCGTAAGAACCATAGAGTCGGTCGCGAAGCCCTTCTTGCTGGAAGGCGGACATCCAATGATCGATCTGGATCTCTGTTATCTTCCTGGAGGCGGTCGATGGGGCTCCTCGACGGTCTGAGTGTCAGTCATGTACGAGCACAACGCGACAAGGGGACCTGTAGGAGACAAATCATTTTTGGAACTACCCCAAAAAAGTAAAACCAGAAAATGACAAGGAAACGTTGTGTTTGCATTCAAAAGAATTCCGAGTTTCTCATGTCGGCTACTTCCAAAAAGCCAAGCAGAAAAAGTGAGTCGGTTTGCTAGTGTTACATGGCGGTGGTGGATGGGCGCCGTCTTGAGCCCAAGGGGGATGTGCTTCATAAGTAGGGTGCGCGCTTGCCACGACGATAAATTAAGATGCACAATATGAAGGAAATAGAAGAGAGAGAGAGAGAGAGAGAGAGACCCAAGAGACAGACGATAACAACACATGGCATATGTCGTTGGTTACCAACAAGCTAGAAGATCCTTGGCTGTGTTCCGACGGTGTGGTAAACGCCTCGCGAGTAGACGAGATCTCCGCCACCACCCTCGAGTCGTGACTCGAAGCTCTGTTCGATCTGCCTTGAGCTCCGATGAAGAGGGAACCACCCCTGTCATGATTCTCAAGCACCCAAAAAGTAGGACTGTTTCTCAGGGGACCCCGTCACCGGGGTATGACTGGATCGAGGAAGAGGCAAAGTGGCAGGTCTTGATAAGACCCCGCAGATCATCAATCAGACCGACTCATCACTGCAGAGCGCGCGCGAAAAAGAGACCTACGAGGCTGAGTGAGGGGGCAATCGAGCAGGTGCAGGGAATCAAAGTGTTGTTATGGTTCCTGAATCAGACCATCTGCTCGGTCTCTGTGATCTGACAGAAGTGTGGACACTCAACTCAAGTGCAACGGCAGGCGGTCCATCTTGATCCTGCTGAGGTCCTGTCCGATTCAATCCTAAACGATGGCGCGCACGCAGAGCAATTGGGGAGAGCGAGTCACCTGAGGAAGTGGGGCCAACAAAGAGCGTGTGTGTTCCACTTCACCCCTGGCCCGTCGTCATGCATCATCGTCGCTTAGGAGGGGGGAACCTAGCCGCCAAAAATTATGACATATCGTGCGCATGATTATTCCGGGAGAGGTCAGAGCCCCGGACGCCGGTGATTGGGAGGGCCGGCGGCTTAGCGTCACGGGTTGACCGACCTGCGCGGCAGTTGGCCTTTCTAGAACCACCTTCGTGCTTGGGGACTGACTGGCAGGCCCGAGCGGTTGCCATTTGCTGCATCCGAGCTTCGGGCTGGCCGTGGTGTCAAAAAGGTTTGTCCATGGGCAGAAAATGATATCTCAAAGGACAGGCTCTAATGGTTCATGATGGACGAGCGGTCCGCGCGATTGGCAGCGGCTGTCCTCACAACCGGCTGTTGCTGCGCGCCAGCCAACACATCCTCATCCCCAGTAGATGCAGCCCAGCCTATGACCAACGCGGGCTGGATGGAAGAGAAAGAAACGGAGTCATGGCTTGGGATCCATTGAGGAGTTCGGTTGGTCCACCTTGTCTTCTGGCGCGATGTGGACTGGAAAGATCATCGGACGTCAGGAAAGGATGACAGGGGGTGCCAGTATTCTGGAGAGCCGCTTTGCAGTAGTCTAGGTACTGTGATTGCATCACGCAACAAGCCTCCCTAGCCAAGAAGGCTAAACTTACACCCGCGAGGTGGCCCGTCAGCCGTCAGCAGCCAGTAATCAACAGTCAGTAGTTGACAGTTGGTCCTCTATACTCGAGTCTACGGTTCGGTCTGGAGCAGAGTGGGTTGAGAAGATCCCGTTCATGCTTGCCTGACGCGAAGGAATCGATGGACCCCAAAACGGTTGGATGGTGGACACGGACGTACCTCGCCATCGGCGCCGAGCTTTATACACAAAGGGACTAGAGCGCCTTTGAGCCAGACGCAACCTCGACCGTCATACTGGTTAGTCCCAGTCAGTTGATACCTACCTACCCAGTGACCCTAGGCGTTCTTACACCCTTGATGTCTCCACAGGGTTCGTGCAGTGGCCCTGATGGTATCATTGGTTGGCGCTGCGTAGCTTTGCTACCCGTTGGGCGTAACCACCACTCGGAAGTCGGGAGATTGACTGCACCCTTTGGGGCGCAACTTGATGCTAGTGACGATCTGGGAGAAGTGCCCTCTGCGAGATTGTCGCGGCGGTGGAGGATCTTTTGGTGCGAGGCTCCCGGGGTCCTTTGTCCTCGGTGCAGACGGCGCAAACGACCAGCCTATAAAGAGTGCTCCCCAACTGTAGGCGCACGAGGCGGTCTTGACGAGATTCGATCTGGTACTCTGGCGCTTAGTGGTCCTGTCTGCTGGGCGTGAAAAAGGGGGAAAAGCCTTCGAACACAGCCTTGACGCGCTACTCTGGATCCAAAACCGACACTTGCTCGGTTCCAGCGTCCCAGGAGGGGCGCGACGCCGCCGCCCCTCCCCTCCAAAACGGTCTTGGTGAAAGGAGCTTCTAATAGCAATCCTGGCCGTTTTAGCTCCGAAGGTCTCGCACAGCAGAGACCCGTGTCGACTTCCTGTTAAATGTGTGTTGTCGTCTTTTGCTCCCGCTGGATGAGTGCTGGACCCTATGATCATCTACAAATCCGTGCTCAAGCGAGACAAGACCGGGCGCTCGGTCATCGAACGAAAATTTTCAATTTTTGTTCTCTCTGGTTTGGCAACGCGTCTCGATGACTCGGCTTAGAGAAAAGGAATTCGCACAAGAGAGTCCAAGATCATGAGCAGTAGCGGCAAAGGAGGGAGAGCGCCGTCGCGGAGGCGTGAGTCCTGTTCGGGGTCGAGGAAGGTTTCCTTTGTTATCGGCCGAACAATTAGAGCGCAAACGGGCCATGGATCGCGAAGCACAGCGGTCCATTCGACAACGGACAAAGAGCACATTGAACAGCTGGAACAGCAGGTCATCATTCTGCGGACGCAAGTGGACAATATGCGGTCGCAAAATCAACAATTTGACGATTTGTCTCGACAGAATGCCACTCTTCAGGACGAGCTTGCTCGATTAAAAACTCCAACTGGCCAGCTTTGCTGGACCCCGAGTTTCACAAACAGCCATGAGCAAGCTGGCCATCATCGCACCGGATGGGATGCGGTGGAAAGTTCCAACGGATCAGCACCCACAGCTCCTCCGACGAATGCGATCTTGTCGCCTCAGTTTCCACCTCCTCCACCACCACCAAATCATCCGCTCGACCAGACTACCTCGCGCGCCATCAAGCCTGTCTATGTCCAGTCGGTCACCCCATCCGCACGAATGGCAGCCATCGTATTCGAGCACGCGATCCTCATCGATTGGGGAATCTTCAGACCCCCGAATACCCACCTCGCATGGAATCCTACACAATCGAGGGACATCTGCAGCAGCAGCAGCAGCAAAGTTCGCGAATGGTAGCACCTACTGTTCCTCTCGTCTCGCCCCAAAATGAGCTTCAGTAGCGCAGGGGGCAACACACCATTCTGGATCAGAGCCACCCTTTGGCCAGGCATTCCACATGTCTCAACACTCTGGACCAGGATCTGCACTGGACGGATTGCCGAGTATGGGAAGCTATGCATCTGCCCACCGGACAATGTCTCTTTCCATGCCTGGTGTGAGTGCTCATCTCCTGGGCATCCAACACCTCCGTACCAGTCGGGCCCTTCCCATATCCAACACACCCAGGCCAAGCTCAACAGAGAGATCCGTCATTTTCGTATCCCTGAACCCGCAGTGTAAGCCTGAGAGCTACAGACTTATTCAACGACCATAACTATACCGTGGTCTCGCTCCGACAAACAGCGCCCAATGACAGTCCATTTGTCCGAGATGGGTTTGGCATCTTCCACAGATACACCAACAGCATGGGGTGTCGTCTGGCTGGCAATGGAATACGCGAGAAAGACTCACACTCACTCAAGTGTCTTCGTAATCGTGTATCAGGCGACTGTCAATCTTGAACCCTAAAGGGTAAGACGTCATGCCAAAACGAGGGCATCGAGGTCCATCACGAAGAGGCCGGGTGGTGATTGATCTCATCCCCAGTAGCGGGTCAAGGTTCCTGACAAGGTCAGGGCTGCCCCCTCTTGTCTTACCACCACCCTTTCATCCCCGGCCACAAGCGATCTGGAAGTGGCAAAATGCCTCCACTGAAAGAACCCGGTCCGCCACCTAAATCGAGTGAAAGGCTTAACGGCCGGGTATGTTTAACATCACATTTTGCTAAAATGAAGAATGAGAAAGGGGTGTGGGATGGAAGACAGCAGCAACCTCGTTTGACAATATAGGGTTCAATGAGGGAGAAGAAAGAAAGCTCCGAGAATGTTACTCGGTGCATCATCATGTGACATGCAGTTGTAAAGCGATGTGTCACGGCAGTTCTGGTGTGTCACCGACGCAACCTAGGATTTTCTGCAAATTGCTCATCCAAGAGATCTCAGTCCAGTCGAATTTGGGTTGGCTGATACCAACCTTTGGGTTGTGATGTCTAAGAGAAAGGGAATGAGGTCGAAGGGCCTAGGTGTGCTTCTGGTTGATTCCTTAGGCAATGTGTGAATGAGGTTGAAGGCTATACTGCACCTACCTTCTCTTGGAAATACCTAGTGGATGGAGTGGAAGGAAAGGAAGTGGTACTTATTTGAAGAAATGGAAAGAAAGTGTACAATACATGATCATTGCATGTTGCATCCCACAAACCATAAAAATATATATCTAGCGCAGACCAAATGCTAATACCAGACCACGAGAATTTGAAACCCCACCGCACCAGAACGGACGAACAGAAACTAAATTCTCGTCTAATTTGTGTACTCCTTCTGCAGCATCTTGGCAATGGTCTGCAGCTGAATGTTGCTGGTGCCCTCGTAGATGGCAATTGATCTTGCTGTCACGGAACATCTTCAGCGATACCCTCGCGGACGAAGCCCATACCGCCCATCCACTCAACAGCGGAGCTGGAAACACGCCCAGCGACCTGGGGACGCGTAGAGCTTGGCCATGGCAGCATCCTTGACAAACTCTGGCCGGCCTCCCTTCTACGGGCGGCGTTGTAGACGAGAGCTCGCGCGGCAGCGATCTCGGTGTAGGCCTGAGCCATCTGGTGCTGCATGCCCTGAATTCACCGACCAGCTTGCCGAATTGCTTGCGGTCATTCCAGACATAGCTAATTATTTCCTTCCTGTTAGCTACTATCTGCTAGAGCTGGCGGAGTCGCCCAAAATGGAAAGGGAGATATCAATATTCCACCGGCACTTACCGCGCAGCATTCTCCCAAGCACCAAGAGCCAGACCGGTCATCTGGGCGGCAATACCGATATGACCCTCATTCAAGATCTCGATGGCGATCTTGTAACCCTTGCCCTCCTCACCGAGCAGATTGCTCTTGGGGATCTCCACGTCGTCAAAGGTTGAGCACACAGGTGCTGCTAGCACGGATACCAAGCTTCTTCTCCTTCTTGGCGATGGAGAAACCGGGCGTGCCTTCTTCTCGACAATGAAAGCAGTGATACCCTTGTAACCGGCGCTGGGGGTTCAGGTTGGCAGAAGACAATGTAGATCCCTGATTCCATGGCGTTGGTGATCCACATCTTGGAGCCGTTGATCTTGTAACCATCGGCCGTCTTCAGCCTTGGTCTGCAGAGTGAACGCGTCCGGAGCCAGACACCGGCTCGACAGACAGAACAGAGCCAACGGTGTTGGTGCTCAATTTGGGCAGCCAGGTGCGGTGGGCCTGGGCATCGCCGTACTTCATGATGGCGGTGTTGACGAGGGTGTTGTGCACATCAGCCATGACGCTGACACTGGGATCAATACGGGCCAACTCCTCGATCGCCACGATCGCCGCGGTGAAGTTCATGCCGGCTCCGCCAAACTCCTCGGGGATTTCAATACCCATGATACCCCGCTCGAAGAGCCCCTCCACGACAGAGGCATCCATAGCCTCAGCTTCATCCATATCCTGACCTTGGGCCCAATCTGCTCGGTCGCAAACTTGACACCATATCGGCCATCATAGACTCGGTCTCGGTCAACAGGGAGATGGGGTGGGGAGCTGTTCGAGAGATCAACTTCCCGCCTGCGGGGGGGTTGTGGAAAGGCATAGGCGCTGAGGAAGGAAAACAATTGAAAAGAAGTGTCAACACACGCGGAGTCAAATCGGGGCAAAGAAGCCGACAATCGACCTGGAACCTACTTCTGAACGGGGCGAATGGAGGCAAGCCGCCTTGTGGTCAAACGTGCGGTAGGCGTGGAGCGCGACAAGGGTCGCAGTGCGCGAGTGATGGACGCCATAATCAAGAGAGATCCTCACAGCCACAGTGAGGGCTGAATTGTTCAGGCTGAGGTTGGTGCAAAATAGAGAGGAGGATTACAGTGGCGGAGGTGAGATCGAACAATCATAAATCACAAGGGGAACGAGGTGGCCGCTGAGCCTCGGTTATCGGCGGCTTTGGGGTCATCTCCGATCATTCGCGGGGAGGCGGTGGGGCCTCCCAATTGCCTGAACCCAATACGTTTGAATACTATGAATCGCTAGAAATCAGTGGACCGAGGACTGTAGTGCGTTCGCCATAGAGGCGTTTCCGCCCTGTTTTCTAGACGGCTTTGCTCTTTGGTAGTGAGCTTGTCAGTGACACGACTTCCTGTTGGCGAGTGAGGTGACGTGCCTGGTTCCCCGAACCTCGGCATTGTCTTGTCCATTGGCTTGAAGATTGCGGACCACCCAACTTTGTGAACAGGGAGATCTACCACTTGACCACAGACAGCTATTCGGTTCCTTCTCACTCGATCCCGATGTGCGGGCTCCGCACGCCCGGGATTCGGGTACAGATTTCTTCCAATCACAAAAGTTGTTTCTGTACTTGAAATGCTTGAATAGCATGGGCTATGGCATTTACCCGCCAAGCTTCTCCCAAAAGCCGAGCCTTTCGCCCACTTGGACTGCGTGATCAGAAGAATAGTCCGCCATTTGGCGAGAGTCGTTCGCCCGCGGCGATATGAACGAAAAAATCCTGAATGAATTATTTACATAGTACCCAGAAAGGTTCGCAAGGGTCAAATCTCGCCCAAACACCATCCAAAACCGCCGCCGCCGCCAAGCTCGTCATGAGTAGGCAGAAGATAGGAGGAGAAAATGAAGTGAGAGATGGGATCCCACTGGAGCCAGATCGGTCTCTGATTCCCTATTTCAAACCCAGATGGCTTGATTGGGGTCCGGGATGAAGAATTGACAGCCCAGGTGGGACTCTTGAGCGTGCGCCTTGAGTTCCCCAATATCTGCTCT
>JAJIZJ010000720.1:0-11656 GCA_022606455.1 Callitettix versicolor | reverse complement strand
ATATAGTGTTCCAATGGATCCTCTTCTCGTAGTAGGTGTGCCAGGAAATGAGGCTGCAGTTGAGCTGGCAAAGAAAGGTTCCCTCCTACCCAGAACACAAACATTTGCCCAATCCAAATAAGGCAAAAGCCATGCTCAAAAGTACAATGAAGAAACAGGAGATGGAAAAAATGAAGAGCATAGCAATAGGCAAACGCTGGGAAAATATAGATGAGGAATGGGATGGACTGAAGGAAAAACCAAGGAGACAGTCAGTGGCACAGTTCCGTCTTGACACAGGTCATGACTGCCTCGCCACCCACTTGAAGCACATTGGAGTCTACTCCTCTGAAATGTGCCCTCTGTGCCAAGAGACGAACTCAAATATGAACAAAGAACACCTGCTGACATGCCCCTGGATTGAATGCTGATTTGAGATTTTACTGAAGAGCTTCGCTCGGCTGTATTGGGAGGCAAGGATGCTGATGTACTGGAATCCAGGCTAGCCATAGGAAACAACAACAACTATTTGTAGTCTGTTAAAAACAATCTCTATTACTGCATATGTAACACGGAATTGTGGTCCATTTATTAATTCTTTGAATGTTATGCACCATTTATAAAACAAATGGATTATTAGAAGCTCGGTAAGGATATTCAGTTAATTAACAACTCCATCAAATAGAAAATGTGCCTTTTTGCGAAATCTAAACAATGCATTCTTTAATTCGCATTCAGTACACACTTTTCGTGGAAGTAATGTTTTAAAAATTAGTTGTTGTTTTCCAATGGTTTCCACTGGCTCACGCCATCTTTGATCTTGCTTCCCATCTCTTCTCTGCTTCTCTTCATCTAATTTTCTGCAGACCAGGAGGTGGTCTTTGTTCATGATGGTGTCTGGGCATTCACACAATGTGCAGTTGTCATAGTTTATTATCTTAATTTTCTTCAGGTGTTCATTCAGACAGTCGTGTCCAGTTGTCAGCCGAAGACTGCGACAGATGTCCTCCTCTGGAGATCCTTGACGTTCCCATACAAGTCGAATACATTCTCATCAGGGGGTTTGTTCTTTATGTCTTCTTCCTGACTTTGTTTGTAAATTCAAGATAAGATGTTCGCTTCAGTGCACTAATCCTAGCCTCCAGTGTGAGCATTCTTTTTGGTTTCTGTACTATAAGGGTTCCTTGTTTGGCCAGCTTGTCTGCCCGCTCATTCCCTTGTATGCCTACATGTGACGGGATCCACTGCAGAACCAATTCCTTGGTAATGTGTTTAACTATTTTGTATTTCTTCTGGATCGATTCTATCATAGAGCCTGCAGATGTGTTGTCAGCAATTGCTTGTAATACCGATTTAGAGTCAACTAATATCACTATGTTATTATTCAACCATGGCCTCGTTATTACTTGCCTCAAAGCCTCATCGATTAAGGGGTGCTATGATTAAGGCCGATACACCATATGTTAGGATTACGGGTTCCTTCGAATAATTTTCTATCGGTGGTTCATTATAAAATTACCTTTAATTATTTGATATGTTCTACCTACAAATATTGTGGGTGGCAACCCCAAGAATGAACACTACTGTCTTATGTGAAATAAAACGTTCTCCAAAATATGTATTAATCCTTTTAAACCAAAAATAATAAAGGGGGAAGAAGTGTCGCTAAATAATCGTCCTACTTACTTTTATCGCCGATTTGTCACTTCTGGCACCGCCCAGTTGGAACAGAAAAGCCACACAGTCTTCACAGAAAAGTCACCCGAGTAAACTGACTTTCCGGCCCTGCCGGAATCGACTGTCCACGCCCTACCTCTTCCCCATGTTTTGATCTTCAACTGTTGTTCTACATACCGTGTTGCTTATTGCAACAGGCAGTACATCAGCAGTTTCGTAATTTCGCCTATGTTTCTTTTTGTCAATAGTGTTCATTCTTTGGCTGTGACCTCATTATCATATTCAAAACCAGCAACCAAAAACTAATATTTTTCTAAATCCTAACAATACCGTTTCTTTGTAGGACGTTGTCCTCAACGTCGAAAACCAGGTCTTCTATAATTAGTTTGGGTTTACATTTGTGGATAGTCTGTGCGGGGTAGGGAAAGTGCAAGGGTTTGTTTTATTACATATATCCTAATAGCTAAGTATAATATTACTAATGTTAACCCTGAAATCCATGTGATAAGGAGTATTGGTAGGAGGGAAGTGCAGTCCATCACGCCTAACCATGTTTTCGGTAGTTCGACTGCTAAGGGCATCCCCTTCTATGTGGTTATGGATAAACATAGCTGGGGTAGTTAAAGTCCAGTTCTTATCCAGGATGTGTGCTACTTTGAGGAACTTAGGATGGTCTTGTGATACAAATGGTTTGATTACTAGGGATGTCAGTGTGGTCCAGGAAATGGGAACAATGTGGTTTATGTTGAGGTCTAAGGATGTTCTACTGTCACATGGGAACTGTTTCTCTATCAAGATAGTATCACCTTCTTGTAAAGAACAATGACAAGGAATTTTTACTTCGATTGTTCCTGAGACGTCATGCTGTGAAATAGAGTGGGTTTTCGTGTCGTTGCAGACTATGTGGGTATTGGGTGTAGGATTTGTGATGGCAAAAAGATCCCCAGTTATCTCCGTGATTATGGGGTTCTTGCCACTGGGAGTGCAGTGAAAAGTGCATTGTTGTGCTATTGCATGCAGATCTCCCCTCTCATTAATTAATTACCGCGCACTCTTCAGATATCGACCTGATATCCTGTGTCGAGGTAAGAAACATAGTCCCGTGCTTCCAGGTTGACAATCATCCAGTTGCTTTCAGATATCGTTCTGACACTTGTCCCATCCGTGGCAACGATTGTCGGGGTGTGCGAGTATGCAGGTGTGGTTCTCCCAACGTGAAGGGTACGGGAAGGTAATGAAAGAGCTGCCATGTCGTGGATCGATGCTGAATCGGCACTTTTACTGTTGTCAGGATGGAGTGTGGGGTGTAATGATGCACGCACTTTAAATGGGTAGGTGATAGTAAGGTGTATGTTGTCCTTAGGAATGGCTAAGGACATATGATCTCGGATCAGGCGGAGTTCCAGGTGTTTTAAGTCTGCAAGCAACAAATTTACAGGTACTGAGGTGGGTGTAATCACATGGTTTCTACAATTTGTTCTTATAGTATCTATCATATAAATTAAGGTATTATAATATATTTGCTTTTCTTGGCGCAACACATAATGAACTAAAGTCTTATATACACTAACTGTAGAAACGTATGCGTAGCTTCCTCAAGGGTTTTTTGAAATGTTGTCAAAGTATCGGTACGTCCTGCAGCACTCTTGACACGTTTGCAGTGTATCCCTTGAGTGATGTCGTCGTGGTTACTAAATCCTGATGGTCATCCCTGATAACTGCCTGGACCATGTTGATGTGTTTGTTGACCTCTTCATTTGTAGTCAGGACGTGTAGCTCGTTGTCAGTTGCTGTGCCACAACACCAATGGAAAATATCGCCGATGCTGTCAATAGCCCGTGTTGCCCTTCGTTGTCCTGTAGTGGTCCAGTTGAATCCAGTCGCCACTTTATGTTGCACGTTATCCGTGCTGTCCATAAGACCCTGTAGTGCCTGTACAGCTTGGCATACCGGCGTCTCATCTGGTGCTAAACAGGTAGTACCTCGATGTGGAATGTCAGTGAAGTCTGCAAAAGAATCAAGAGGGAAGGTATAGGTGAAAGGATAAGATGCCTCATAGGTGTAATGTGTTGGAAGAGGATGAAAGTAGGCGCCATTAGTTATTTTGACAGGAGAATCGGTTTGGACCTTGAGTATGGTAAGGTTAAAACGTAATAAAGAAAATATAGATTCGTAATTTGTTGTTGCCATATTTTCTGTCTGCAGTACAGATTGTCGGAGTCGATGAATCAGGTGCGCTCCGACCGTATTCGCTGTACTTCTACCTCGCTTGCCTGGAACTAAGTAGACAATCTTTGCGTAAACTCCTTTTTTTTTTAAAAAAAAAAAAATAACTATACAAAGGGAAAGTAAGATCTTTAAAATAATAATAATAATACAATTTTAAAAAGAAAATTTTGCAACCCCAAAACTAGTGTTCATTTCATGTGTTGTCACCATGAATCTATCCTACTATAAATCTATCCTGTTTTGTTGTAACTCTTTAATCTGCTAACATGTACTATATCCTCTAATAGTCTACCATATCTATAAACCTCTATGGCATAGTTTAATGGTGTGATCTTACGTAGTATCTTATAATGGACCCTTGTAATGTGTTGCTAGTTTGTTCGGCTTCGCTATTTGATAGCAAAACCAAGTCTCCAACACAGTATTCTTCTACTTCATGCCGCTTTGTTGTAACGTCAGATTGTGACCTTTGAGTTCGCTCCATTATCCGTGGTATGTCTTCACGACCATTTAGAACAATCTTTAAAGCCGCTAGAACATCGTGCTCTGGTATAGTCGAAGTAAAGCCAAATCGATAGGCTGGTTCGCCTCAAACCCCGCAACAAGTAAAAAGGTGAATGCCCTGTAGAAGCGTGTTTCTGAGTTGTATGCAAATGTCACTAATTTTACATATTTATGCCAGTCAGTTTGATTGTCATTGACATAACATCGCAATATGTCAACAAGTGTAGAATTATACCTTTCAGTAACACCTGACTTTGTGGTCTGTAAGCTGTCGAGATCTGCTGAGTTATCCCTAAAGCCTTATATAATTGTTTTAATGAATCAGCAACAAAGTGCTTTCCGCGTCCGCCTGTATTTCCGCCGGCATTCCGTAATGAGAATTATGTCTTCAAGCAAAAATTTCGCTGTGGTCTCATGATCTGCCTTTTCTGTTGCCTTAACTACCACAGTGATCTGGTTGTGTTGTCCACTGCTACCAAAATGTATATTTTCTTGTTAGACTTCGGCAATGGTCCCATATAATCCAACGTGAGCTTCAGAAAAGGTTTTGTGTGCGGAATGATTGGTTGCAATAGTTCCGATGGTTTTATTCGTGAAGTTTTCATAACTTGACATTTATGACATGCTTTCACATATTGTATGATATCTTTGGTCATGGAAGGCCAATGGTATCTTTGCCGTATTTTCGATAATGTCTTAGCTATACCCGCATGTCCTCCTGTAGTGTTTAATTGTGATATGCCTGCAGAATGTCCTTTGACTATTAACTTTGGTACAGCTAGTAACAGCTTACACTCTCCGTGTGTAAAATGTTTGTAGTGCAAAACTCCATCAAGCAACGATACAACCTTGATGCTCGAGAATGTGTCTTGTCAGCCTGTTGTGGATCAAGTATTGCCTGTCTTATGAAATAAAAATTCGTCCCTCTAGCTGTAATTGTTCTATATTTAAAGTTTTGATATTATTTATCTGAAATTCGTCCTGTAAGTCTGGTATGTCGATATTCTTTCTTCCGGATGTCTACTTAAACTGTCCGGTACCGCATTTGTGTTCCCGGTTTGTGCTTAATATCAAAGTCATAGTCTATAAGTTTCAAAGCTAGTCTGTTTAATCGTGAGCTTAATGTTTTTATGTTTTTATAAAATTGTAAACTGGCATGATCATTGAATATTGTAAATCTTCGCCCATATAAAATGGTCGGAAATGTGTAACTGTATAGACGATGCTTAACAATTCGATCTCCGACACGCCTCCACCTCCCTTCTGTGTCTTTTAGTCGCCTGCTGACGCGATGCAATTGGTCAAGTGTTCCATCCTCTGGTACTGTGACAAGACGCCCCTATTCCGTGCCTACTCGCGCCGCATGAAACGACTGTATCCTTATCTTCACAAAATTCGCTAGCACAGGTGGTGTTGTTAATGCATCTTTTAATTTTTGAAATGCTGTCTGTTCTTCGTCTGTCCACCTTAATTTTCTATCACCCGTGTTCTCTTTTTGTTAAATCTGTAAGTGGTTTGGCTATATCACTGAATTTGTATATAAATTTTCTATAGTAAGAAGCTGCCCCAAAAACTTCGTGACGCCTGTCGTGGTCGTAGGCGAGGAAAATCCCTAATTGTATGTAAATTCTTTTCTAAAGGTTTCACACCTTCAGCGGAAATGTTGTGTCCCAACACATCTATGCTCTTGTAAAAATGGCATTTCAAGTTTTTAGTTTCAAATTCGCTGAATCTAATCTCATAAAACATTTTCCAGTGATTTGAGTTGCTCGCCAAACGCCGAGCCATACGAGACCAAATCGCTTACATATATTATCATTCCGTGGGTAAAGTAAACCAGCAAATAACCTGTTCATGCTCCTTTGAAAAGAATTTGACGAGTTACGCATCCCCATAGGAAGTCGAGTGTACTGATATAAGCCCCTGTGTGTAAACGAATGCTGTGTATTGTCTGTCCTCTTTAGCTATAGGCTGTTGAAAGAATGCTTGATTGATATCTAATGATGAAAATACTTAGCTGTTCCTAAAGTGTCGAAAATTGTATCTGCTCTGGGCAAAGGAAATCTGTCGGGTTCCATGTTCTCATTTAGCTTATGATAGTCCACCACCATTCGCCACTGGTTCCCAGGTTTCTTCACAAGGAACGCAGGTGCTGCAAATGAACTTTGCGAATCTTCTATTACTTTTGCCTTTTTCAGTTCTTCCACTTGTCTATCCAATTCCGTCCGTTCTGCTAAGCTCAAACGATAAGGTGGCACAGCCAATGGTGTATCATTTTTCATTACTATTTTGTATGGTGGCATTTTTGCCTCCGCTCAGATCCTCCTCCGTCCCCGCATAAAATATGAATATATTTGTCGATCAAGCTCCTAGCTGCTGCATAGTTCCCCTCAGTCAAATCTGGATTAATATCTATGGGTGTCCCGCCGAGATCCTGTAATGGTCGATTTTGAAAGCGTTAATAGTGAAAAGTGGTGTCTGTGTGGTTTCCGATACACCGTAGAATATTGCCAGCTGTCAGGTGTCTGTTGATGGTGTGGCCTGTCGAATATAAACTGCCCTAAATGCGTTTCTACCTAAAATCCGCACGATAGTGAGGTCTTGATTCTTGATCTGTAGTTTGATGGGTGTGCGCTGTGAGACTCATGCAAACATGTACACCCCGTTGAGCCATCATCCCTTCTACTGGTTCAAAGCTATAAGGTATCCCGTTGGAGATGTTTGTGCCCATGGTTGGTTCTATATAGTGTGTAGTATGTGGCGTAATATTATGTCTCGGTAAAAATATACTATGTGCTGATGTGTGATGAAAGTGGGTCAAGTCTTGTTTATACAAACCACCCCCTGTAATTGAAACGAAGTTGTCACCAATTTGAATAGTACCCGTTGTATAATTGATTAGGCATTGTTCTTTGTCAAAAATCATTTCCTAGTAAAATATTGCAGGCCAAATCCTGAACTATATACACTGGTTGTGTGTATGGCACACCCTGTATTCGCAGAAACGCTAGAGCTCTGCCCACAACCGCCATCGGAGTTGTGTTGGCCAAGTCAAAACTATGTTGTTAGACGCTAATGGTGTAGTGAATGCTTTTAATTTGTCATTTATGCAAGAAACATTGCATCCTGTGTCTAATAGCATGCGCGTATAAATATTGCCGAGACAACCTGTCACATGTAGTGCTAGCCCTTCATTGTTTTGTGTTAAATTGTGTTTAGAAGAACATGAGCGCCCTCTTGGTTTTTGTCATGGGAAGTGTACTCGCATTGTGCGGTAGTGTAGACTGCGTGACGCCTGGCTTGCTTATTGTGCTTAGTAAGGAATTCCGTGCAAGGTCGCATTTACGCCTGTATATGTGTTATGTTGTTGTTGACCCGAGTGCATCTGTCCTTTAATAAAGTCAATGTGTACCTCTGTTCATAATGTTGTATAGCCCGCCATCGTATATTGGGATCCTTCATTTGTCCGTGTGTGAAATATTTGATACTCTCGAGGTTTTTATGCTCACTGGAATACGCCTGTCGATCCCTGGCCTCATTAGTTTTTTTGATATCTATTCCGGCATTCTTTGAAATATGACCCTTTATTATTACACACCCAACACGTAGTTTGCGAGGAATGGTCGCCATTACGCCGTGGGTTATCTGACTTTCTATATTTATTCTCATGTCCGTTGTAACTGTGGCGCCCATGTGCCCTATTTTCGCCACGTGATTTGTCCCCGCGCGGAGATCTACCGCTGCTAAAACTGCGTGACGCTCGTGTCGTAGTCCCTATTCCCGTGTCTCGCCGGGTACGTGTGGTAACTGTGTCCGTGGTCCTTATCTTTAGGCATTTTGAAATTGTCTAACATATTCATTACTTTAGTTATTTTCGCTCATCTCCATGACGCGCTGGTCCTGTACAGTCTTAGATGAATGGCAACCTAAACGCTCCTCGCATCAAGAAGTTTGCCCTGTCGTAAGCCTTTATATTGGCATCTAATTTACCGAAAGTTGTGTTATCGAGCATGGCTATTTGTTGCAATATAGCCGGTTTAAACCTTTCAATATGTACGCACAGATTTTCTGTTCCGACATGTCATTGTCCAAGCGTCGCGACAAAAGCTCTATGTCTGTCCAATATTGAATTACCGACTCTTCTGGTAACTGCACCCGGATTATTCAACTCATCAACAATATTTTTCTTCCGTGAGGGAGCAAATACAGTGGTAAACGCTTCCTTTATACCGCCCAAGTCATGCTTTTGTTCTTTCGCTCAAAATTCTCAAAGTAAGTCAAAGCTACGCCAGGCAAGGTACATGGAAAGTACACAACTTTTCTTGTTTCGTCCCAACCATTCGCCAAGGCTGCCCAAGCCAAATCGCTGTGAATATGACTTAAAATATCCTCCTCCGGAGTTCCACTTTAAATCTGCCCGGATCAAAAATGGTATGCCTGGTCATTGTAGAATTATGTGGTGATATGTGTTCTGTATTATGGATTTTAACGCTAGTGTCTGTCTCCTGAGCCAGAAGCAAACTCAACAGTGTCGTATATGTTCGGTTCCTGAAATGTAACGTGCTTTTTACTAACGCTCTTTGTGTACTAACCAGTTGTCATACAATTTAGAAGCTTCATCCAAACTCATACCCGAATCCAAATTTAGCCTGAGTAACGCGCAAATTGGACCGCAAAACTCAAGATCCGCCTGTTCTGGAATTGGTAAGCCTAGTTCTTGAAAAACCCTAGTTGCTTTGTCTTTAGTCAAAGATTTTATGTCCGATAACGATAAATTCATGAAAAATGCTAAATAATATAATCGATTAGCGTAAAGTCGTAAACCCTGGATGTCGGCACAAATACCTGTAATTGTGAAACAGTACACAAGTGTTGTGTCAGCAAGTCCTAGAAAAAATGTGTCGCTATGACGTAAACGAAATGTGCAATGTGACGAGTCCGTTAAATTCCAATGATGTATTGCAACTATGATGTGTCGATAATATACACGAAAAGAGGCGTGATTTATTCAATAACCCTCTATGTACAAATATGACTACTCAATTCACCAAATTTGAAACACAGATATTGTTATCAAATATTATAGGCCCAAACCGCGAAGACTATCTGCTCGTGGTAAAAAAAAAAAAACAAGCAAAAAAACGGAAAAACAAATATATGACACGTAAGTGTCACGGCATTACGAAAAGTTAAACTCCTCAAAATGTATTACGTCCGCACTAATAGTTGATGATGCCTATCACAGTCAAAACCTAACGGAAATACCACTATATAACCCTGAAAACAATTATTCAACACAAAACTGGAACCATTTAAAAGAATTTCTAAATCAAAGAATTTCTAGTAAAGACTAGAACACGGGTTGATGCACCATTTGCTATGATTAAGGCTTCGATACACCATATGTTAGATTACGGTTCCTTCGAATAATTTTCTATCGGTGGTTCATTATAAAATTACCTTTAATTATTTGATATGTTCTACCTTATAAATATTGTGGGTGGTAACCCCAAGAATGAACACTACTGTCTTATGTGAAATAAAACGTTCCTCAAAATATGTATTAATCCTTTTAAACCAAAATAATAAAAGGGGGGAAGAAGTGGCACGCTTAAATAATCGTTTCCACTTACTTTATCGCGATTTGTCACTCGCAATCGCCCAGTTGGAACAGAAAAGCCACACAGTCTTCACAGAAAAGTCACCTGGAGTAAACTGACTTCTCCGCCCTCGCCGAATCGACTGTCCACGCCTCTACCTCTTCCCCATATGCTTTTGTTTCAACTGCTGTTCTACATACCGTGGTTGCTTATTGCAACAGGCAGTACATCAGCAGTTTCTCTGCATTTCACTTATGTTTCTTTTTGTCAATAGTGTTCATTCTTTGGCTGTGACCTCATTATCATATTCAAACCAGCAACCAAAAACTAATATTTTTCTAAATCCTAACAGGGGACAAAGTTGATCGTGATCCGCAGCACACTTTAAGCTACATACGCGTCCCTGGGTAGTGTTATGATCAGCAATGATGGCAAATGTTTCCAAAAGTCAAAACAAAAATTAAATGTTTTAAAATCAGTTGTTTAACTGGAAATTCCAGTTCTGACTTTACCTGTAGTCATTAACGGATGATACTACCTTTCAAGTTTTTAGAAAATTACTTGACCACTGTGGCAAGACCCAAAATTCAAACTTAGCAGAACACACACACACACACATACCAGAGAGAGAGAGAGAGAGAGAGAGAGAGAGAGAGAGAGAGAGAGAGAGAGGGGGGAGGGAGAGAGAGCGAAAAGGGAGAGGAGAGGGAAAGGACGCACATTACGCCAGACAGACAGACTATTATTATTATTACTTGAGGTCAGTGGTGTGAAAATGACTGGCAGGGGCTGTTAGGATAAGCTTGATAATAGGTAATTTCAAAATATCAATGCTTTTAGGTCAGTGTCGATGTTTTTATATCGTTGATAAGCAAGTGATATTTTTAATGCTTCGATAAAAGTTTTTAAAACATTGATGTTTTAACATTTTGTTCAGTTGATGTTTAGAAAAAGTTCTCTAAAATGGCAAAAAAGGAAGATGTATGAACATTTTAGAGAACTTGGACATTTTTAAATTTAAATTAAAGGGAGAAAACATAATAAATGAACAGATATCGTCGCAAGCAGATATTATGTTTAAAAATCTAAAAATTTTTAAAAATTAACAGGAGGGATGACCGTTGAAGAGAAAGTTTGAAAGGAGCCAATCAGAAGTGAACGAAAACATATGATTTTGAAGAGCCAATCAGAAGCGAGCACTACAGGTTTAATGTACACGTGTTGAATAGAGGAGGTAATGAGGTGAGATAGAAAATTACAAATAGGACGGCTGTAATATTGGTGACCAGTATAGATATAGTTTTTGAAGATGGAGGTTCTCCAAACGCTGGGCCAGTAAAAGTAGAATTGACGGTTAGGAAGGCTATACTCAACATAGTGATAATTTTCCTACTTTCATTTTAAAATAAGTAAACTATTTGCATATTAAGATGATCATTAATATGACGTTAACAGAATTATTTACTTTTTGGAAATTTACTTCTATTATGGGATAAACTGTAACAAACGGTTTGTTTAAACAACATTTCAAAATATTTTTTTATTTTCAGGAAATGCCCGTGACCGTGAGCCGGTTGTTTTATGGTGTAGCTCAAGGCCTTCTGATGCCCAAAGATTTGGAATCAATGAGAAATTGGGTTCAGATCTAGCCGCTGAACTCATTAAAG
>JAJIZJ010000815.1:0-13131 GCA_022606455.1 Callitettix versicolor | reverse complement strand
ATTCAACACGTGTACATTAAACCTGACCTGCTCGCTTCTGATTGGCTCCTTTCAAACTTTCTCTTCAACGATTAGTCCTTCCTGTTAATTTTTGAAAATTTTTAGATTTTTAAACGTAATATCTGCTTGTGATGATATATGTTCATTTATTATGTTTTCTCCCTTTAATTTAGATTCAAAAATTTCCAAGTTCTCTAAAATGTTCATATGTCTTCTTTTTTCTGCCATATGTAGTACTTTCATGGAGTTTTCTATTTCTCGAGGTATGTGTCCCTCTTTTATTAAATGTGACGCATAATTTGAATCAATTTTGCTGTATTTGAATGATCTTACATGTTCTTTAAACTTAGTTATAAATTTTCGTCCTGTTTGTCCTGTGTAGACTACCTCACATCCACACTGTATTCTATATTCTTACAATCTTACGAAAATGGGCTAAATTAACATATACAGGGAAAGAGGCATATAAATTTAAGATTTTTTTTAGAAAACATGATATAAATATATCTATGGCTACAAATAATTACGATAAAGAACAAACTGACAAAGAATATAGAAGAAAAGGACAAATATAGTAAAAAATTTTAAATCTAAATTAAAGGAGAAAACATAATAAATGAACAGATATCATCGCAAGCAGATATTACATTTAAAAATTTACAAATTTTCAAAAAATAACAGGAGGGACGACCGTTGAAGAGAAAGTTTGAAAGGAGCCAATCAGAAGCGAGCACATCAAGTTTAATGTACACATGTTGAATAGAGGAGGCGTACGAGGTGGAGATAGAAAATTATAAATAGGGCCATAATATTGGTGACCAGTATATATATATAGTTTTTGAAAATGGAGGTTCTCCGAAACGTGTCAACAAAAGTAGAATTGAAGCTAGGGAAGGCAGATCATTATACTCAACATAGTGACAATAATCCTAGCAGAAAAGAAGAATATAAAAAAAGTAAACTATTAACTTCAGAACATTTTGGAAATATGTGGATGTTTCAGAACAGATGCAAATACTCCCGATGCAACATAGATGCTTAGCACAAAATTGTCCGCTATTGTGTGAAAAATTATTTTTGCCTCATTGGGGTTAGGATTAGTGAATGTTCGAATTACAAGGGTTCAAATTATCAAGGTACAAAACCAAACTGTTTGGACTATACATATCAAACTTTTTAACAACTATTTATTTACATTTGAAAAAACATACAATAGAACTTCGATAAATCGAACAGGAGACAAGAAAAAAAAATGATTGTTTCAGGTTTGAGTTAAAAAGATCAGGTTTTAGGCAAATTATTCAGCGGTGTACGATGTGTAACTTATTTACAAATACAAGTAATTTTGGAGTTGAAAATGATAAGCAGAAGAACAAAATTTGAAGCTTTATTGAAAATACATTGCAGTAACATTGATAACTTTACATTTAAAATGTTAACATTTTGTTGTCTTGTATTGTTTAAGCTTACAAATTTGAAAACAAAAATTTGACTTATAGATATTTGTATTCCAACTGTTATTTATATCGCTAAGATGCTCAATTTTATTATTAGTTTTAATACCCATTAATTACTCAGGTTTTATCACAAAGTTAAACATTGGAAAAGATAAAAATTCGAGTTATTGAAGTTCTACTGTGTTAAAAAAAAACACGAAAAACACGTTTTGTGCAAAATAAAAAACAAAACTACAAAAAACTGAATATAAATTAAAATTCACATTTTTCTGTTTAGTTCTTATTGCACCAACTTTATACAAAAATGTTCATACATTTAAATGTAGCCTATTCAATCAAAAATGAAAAGCGGATACTTTTAACTGGAATGTGATAACATTCTGACTAAAGGACATCCATGTCTGCTTTGTGGGCCAACCTCACACATACCTGCAAATTCTTGTGCAACAAAAATAAACTTAAAAATTAACACATCACATTTAATAGTAAGATACAAAATTAGTAACATAAATAATTTCAGTTATTAAAGAAAATTAAAATCTACATTTAGCAATGAAAAAATTATCCGTTGGTAATATTAAAAATTTTATTTCAATCTTATGTTTTGAAATAGGTATTTTCACAATGTCAATACACACACTAATGTTTCATATTAAATGATATGATAAAAAGTGCTATTTTTTCTTCTAAATTTATCATCCACGCTTTAAATTAGCATAACATTTATTTTAACACAACTTTTGTACAAAAAATGTTTTACAAAAATGTTTTTATTTTGGAAGCCTGTAACTGAAAAAATCAAAGCAATGAACGTACAATAGAATTGTTCTCTTTCTTTAAATATACGAGGGTGGTCTGAAAAGTTTCTGACTTCAACATGAAGATAGCAGCACTCGTCGGTGGCAGTATTCGAATTTCATTATTCATCTGTTGACAGTTACTCACCAAAGTTACAGCCATTTGGTCCAAGCACAGTTGTTATGTTAGCCTCGTTTGAGTGAGTTAATGTGAGTATTTTTATGAAAATGGACAAAATCGAGTATTGAGCTGTTATTAAATATTTCTTTTGAAAGGCAATACGCCTACGCAAATCAAAGATGAGTTTAATTCTGTGTATGGGGACTCTGCACCATCATTTACCACAGTGAAATTTTGGGCAGCTGAATTTAAACGAAGCAGTAAGAGTTTGGGAGACGATGAACGTTCGGGACGTCAAAAACTGCAACTACCGTACTTAAAACATCACCAAAGTTTACCAAATAGTGTTAGATGACCGCCGAATGAAAATGAGAGAGATAGCAGATGTTACGAACATGTCAAAAGAACGTGTTTGTCACATACTAAATCAACATTTAGACATGAGAAAGCTGTCCGCGCTTTGGGTGCGCGTTTGCTCACGTTAGACCAAAACGTGTTCGAATAAACATTTCCAATGTTCTGTTGGTGCAGTTTGGGCGCCGATTAATTACTGTAGATGAAACTTGGATACACCACTATACACCGAAACAAAAATACAGTCCAAACAATGCACTGCAAAGGGGAACTGGCTCCAAAAAATCAAAAACTGTTTTTTCGGCTGGGAAAGTGATGGCGACTGTTTTTGGGATAGTCATGGAGTTATTTTAATCGACTATTTTCAAAAAGGAAAAACCATTACAGGAGCATATTACGCATCATTACTTGACAAGCTGAAGTCAGAACTTGTGGAAAAAAGGCCACATTTGCAGAAAAAGAAAATCCTGTTTCACCAAGACAACGCACCGTCTCACACCTCAGTGGTTGCCATGGCGAAAATCCACGAATTACGGTTTGAACTGTTTGACCATCCGCCTTAGTCACCAGATCTAGCCCCAAGCGACTTCTTTTGTTCCTCATCATCTAAAATTGCGCTCGGAGGACAGAGATTTTCATCAAATAAAGAGGCAATCACCTTCGTGAACAATTATTTTGCAGATAAAAATGCCGAGTACTATTTGGACAGGTTAGAGAGATGGGAGCATCGCTGAGAGAAGTATGTAGAGATACAAGGAGACTATGTTGAAAAATAAAAAAAAATTTCTGAAAAAAATGTCGTATCTTTGTTAGGTGGGAAACTTTTCAGACCACCCTCATAACAATAACTATAAAAGCGATGTCAGAATATTTTATTGCAATTCATTGCACTCTTGGAAAAGGAGATCAATACTGCTGGTTCCTACAAGATGGTGCAACATCATACAAAATAGACAGACAATCACCCATTGCATTATCTTCAATCTGTAATTTTTAATTGTTCCATAAACATTTGTTTTCAGTTTACTGCCTAGAGTTCCTGTCTATATATGGTCCTGTTTCTTTGTAAGAGGAAAAATATAAGTCTTCAGATTTGTAATAAAATTTGCAAATAGCTAAGTTTTTTTGCATTTTGAATAATCAAAACAAAATCCTAATTACCAATGACTTTTTAACATTGTTTCATTTAAGTAATACTAAACTGAAATCTTTAAGCAAAGAATTAAATAAATTAAGACTGTATTATTCATAAAATTGTAGTGGCACTGGCTTACCTTCAATCCTAAAATGAAGCGATGAGTACCAGAATTGTTCTGAACCAAATCCTGTTCCTGAAATAAAACAACTTTAAAATTGTGAAAATAAACACCAGCCACATTGAACAAATAATTATAAAATATATGTTCAGTAGTTATAAAGTGAGAAAAATATCCTCATTATTTATAACTATGTTGCCAGACAATGGACTCTATATATCTATTCGTGATATACAGACAAGACTATCTGACGTGATTTCTTTTTCTGAAACTGTATGGTCATTATGTACGGTCACGATTGTATAAATTCTCAGTGGTACATCAGAATGAGCCAATGTTTTGTGCCATTCGGAAATTCACGGAATATGGATTCTTTGGATTCTTAAAGTTGAAACTTTAAGCCACACCCTAAAAAAGAATTAGCCAAAGAAAATATAAATGTCTCTTTCAGAACAAGTAATAAGTTATCAACACTATTAAAGAAGCCAGTTGCAAATACAAGTGGAGATAATTTTGAAAAACTGGCATATACAAATGAAATGTAGTGATTGCCTAAGCTTATATATCGGTCAGGCACCTCGCTCTTTTAAGAAAAGATTTAAAGAGCACATACCAAGAAATACATTATCGACAAACTCGGCTTTACGAGAACATCTTATGGACAAAAACTATAAATTTGAAGACATCCATACCAACATTGAAATATTACATTAGTGTCATAAAAGTAGTTATATGGATGCGATTGAAAAGTTTGAGATTTACAAGAGCAAAAAATCAGACGCCCAGTACATCCTCAATGAAAAACTTTCATTTAAATCAAATTTAATATATGACATGGCTCTAAGGATAAGTGATTTGAGTAACAAAACCAACAGACTGATAACAATGACGGGCGAACACTAATGGCCGCAGTCAGGAATGTAACGACGCATCTGCAGTCGCGTGTGTAGCTTGGCCAGCCGAATTTCATGATGAATATTTTAAATTTGTAATTGTGCTTAGTGTTTATGATGTACGTTTTAATGTTTTGTTTGACTTTGTGACGACCTTGACAAAGGGATTTAACATTTTGTATGGCCTGAAGATGAAACTATAGTTTCGAAACTGCGGTAGCCTTTATGAGGTGAATGGATAGACCACTGATGGGAAGAATAGGTCATAAACCTAATTTTTAGGCCAACAACGCTTGATCTAAAGTCTGGGCCAAACATAAAATATGCACAGTACCAGAGAAAGGGAAAACTATAGAACGGACTAACATAGGATCAAAGCACAAAAACGTCTGCTGTCACAAGCAGATGTATTTTTCAACAGCCTTCCAGAAGAAATAAAAACAGCTTTAATGTCACAGGCGTTAACAGCTGCTCTTAAGTATCGTCTTTTGTCTTTGCTTTGTACTCTGTAGGGGAGTTTCTGCCCTACAACCGGGATAGGGACTAGACCTGAGCGAGACCAAAGCTGCTGACAGTAAGTGATGAATGTGTGAAAATGTATTTTTGAATGGTGAAAAAATGGGACGTAAAGTCTGTTGCTTTTTCAATAACACACTGAAGCAATGTATTTTTTTTACATTGTCCTAAGCAATAAAAAAGTATTATTATTATCTCACAGTGAATTAAATGCAAAACTTTGGTGGTTCCAGAAAATCGAACTACAGCCCACATAGTACAAAACAATCAAATGATCTACCCCAAATTTAATTCTTTACAATTAACTTTGTGAAGAGTACTTTAAAGCTAAAGACTTAGATCCAAGATCACGATAAAATTGGAAACGGCTTGCATACTGAATGATATGCTTCACAGTCAGATAGGAATTTTCTACTTTATAGAACAATTCAAAAATAAAATTGTTACACCTCAAACAGTATTTTGTTCACTTTTAAAGTCACAGAGATTAATGTACAATATCCAGTTTTGTGACTGATTTAAAAAAAAAATTTGCACAAAGCTTAAACAAAATCTGAAACCTTAACGCTACTAGACCTTCTGAGAAAAATTCTGAACTCACCCCATTTACAAAGTGTGTTGATAAGTTCCTCTGTAAACCAACTCTATATCTTGTTCTTCACTTCATCCTATATTTACCACGAAATTACAAAACGTTTGTTATACCAACGTATATTTGCATCAAAACGGCATTCAACGTGCGCATCAACTCATGCACCAACATGCTTTTACAGTAAATACATTACTGGCACACCTGCTTTGCCCCACATATAGACATTGCCTGCTTCTGTCAGAGCAGCCGAGGTTAGATGGCCATTTGTAGCAATGTCTACTTAACCTGTACAAATAAGTGAAAGATCATGAATTAAGCCGTACAGACATAAGTGGTGACAAAACTCTATTTTCAGTGTATATAGTGCTTTTTCATTATAAACAAGGTGTGTTCAGAAAGTAACAAGAATTTTAATTTTTTGAACAAAATATTTATTTATTCTTCTACACTGATGCTATCGCCTTCAAAATAGTCCCATTGAAGATTATGCACTTGTGCCAGCGTTTTTTCCAATCCTCGAAACACTTCTCAAACTCGATCTTTGAGATAGCCTTTAGTTCTTTCAGCAATGCGCTTTTAATGTCATCTATGGCTGTAAAAGCGACAGCCCTTAAGGTTCTCTTTATTTTTGGAAATAGGAAAAAGTCACACGGAGCCATGTCTGGCGAATATGGAGGCTGGGGCATCGTTATATTACTGTTTTTGGACAAAAATTCATGAACAAGCAATGATGTGTGAGCTGGTGCATTATCGTGGTGCAAAGCTGCCATGAATTATTTTTCCATAGATCCGGCGTTTTTTCGGATTGCTTCACGCAAATGGCGTTGAACTTGTAGGTAGTACTCCTTATTGACCATTTCATCTGGTGGCAGGAATTCATGATGTCGAAAAACACAGTGAGCATAACCTTCACGTTCGACCGCATTTGTTGCGCCTTTTTTCGGTCTTGGCAAGCCACAATGCCTCCACTGGGATGATTGAGACTTAGTTTTGACGTAATATCTGTAAACCCATGTTTTGTCACCTGTTATAATACATTTCAGTAATTCTGCATCATTATTGACTTCATTTAGTGACCCCTGAGCAACTTCCATTCGCCGCTGTTTTTGTTCAAAATTCAACAATTTTGGAACGAATTTTGCTGCCATGCGTTTCATACACAAAACACTGAAAACAATGTCATGACATGATCCAATCGATATGCCAATATCATCAGCGACCTCTTTAATTGTGATTAGGCTATTGTTCATAACCATTTCTTTCACTTTTTCCACGTTTTCATCTGTTGTGATGTGCTGGGGAGTCCAGGGCGTTCGTCATCTTCAACGTCTTCACTGCCTTCTTGGAAATGCTTATACCACTCATAAACTCTTGCTTTACTCATAGCAGACTCACCATAGGCCTTCGCTAACATTTCACGCCCTTTGTTACACTTTATTCCATGTTTTACGAAAATTTGATACAAATTCTTTGATTCATTTCTTTTAACAAACTAAATCGCCGAGCTCATAAAAACACGCTCTAACCTAAGTGGCTGTCACAGACAAAGTCAACAATGAAAACAGCTGAAAGTTTTGTCATACTTCAAGGGCATGTATACCAACATAATAAAAAAATGTTTGACAATCGAACTCTCAAGCAGCGAAATTTAAAAGTTCTCATTACTTTCTTAACACAACTCGTGTGTGTGTGTGTGTGTGTGTGTATATATATATTTTATATATATATATATATATATATATATATATATATATATAAAACTATGTGATAAAAAGTTAAATCACAATAGCACACAGCTGCTGATGAAGTAAATTCAGAGGATTTCCTTAGCCCAAGTGTGCACAGTAGTCGGACGTTACAAAAAAAAAAAAAGAAATTACCATAATACAAGTGGAAATAAAGTAAGTTTTTCTGTAGGTTAACAGGTTAGTTGTGCTTTTACCAGCAGTAGTAATTCTGAGAGCTTATCTTCATTATTGATCTTATCTAGTGGAAGAGTTACATGTTTTCATTTCAACGTTTTATTTAAAGTTCGTGTACATTAGAAATTTACTGACACTGTAACTGAGTGCGGATTTTAGTATAGCTAAAACCATTTTTTACGTTAAAGGTTTATTCAGTCATCAAAAAATAGCATTATATCCAAAGCTTTTATAATCAATTTTAACAGTACTTTACGTAACAAGAAATAAAAACAATATACCTGCCACAGGTCACAGCCAGTTTTGTTGGTAAAGGAGAGTTCACGGTATTGCCAGTACCCAGTTGCCCATAACCATTGCTTCCCCATGTGACAACCTGCCCACTTTCTGTCAGAACCATGCTATGGTCTCCACCGCACGCCACCTGCAACATACCAGCCCTCTTCATCTAACCCAGGGGTCTCCAAACTTTCCAGCCTTAGGGCCATACTGATTACTCCAGTAAGTTCCAGGCCAAAACCATATTATCATTGTTGCGGTGGTAAAAAGTGAAATCAAAACTCATCTTTGTTGGAATTTTATAAGAGTCTTCCACTGACACAATTTGATAATTTGCATAAATTTGCTCGTGGGCTGTTTTCTGTTTTTGGTACTACTTATTTGTGTGAGAGACCTTCTCCAAAATGAAGTACACAAAAATGTTTACAGATCTAAATTAACTGATGAGCATCTTAAATCTCTTTTAATAATTGGTACAAGTAAAATTAGTCCACAACTACAAACTATTGTCAGTGGAAAATCTCAATTACATAAATCTCATTAGTATTTCATATGTCATTATGCTTGTTATAAGTTATGTTTTTATTTAAAATGTATAAAATGTTAGTTGGATTCATTTCAATAATTTGTTAGTTATTATATACTGAAGTTAAATTTTCTGCATATTATACATGTCTTTACTCATTACAATTCTGTGTTTCTTTATCAACTTATCACAATAACAATAAGCCTACAACAATGTTATGAGTAGTTAGCCCATGACCATATCAATGTAGATGTCATATTAATAATTATTCAACATAAAATTAGAATACTTCAGTAAACTAAATTTAATTTGCTATAAAAAATATGTTCTCTAAAAGGAGTTTTCAAGTATGCTAGCTCTCCAGCGGGTCGGACAAAATCTGTCCGCGGGCCAGAAGTGGCCCTCGGGCCGTAGTTTGGAGACCCCTGATCTAACCTAGACTATAAACTATGTTTATTTTATTAACAATTTTTTTTTTTTTCCCCCAGCAAAAAACTATAAAGGTTATCATCACTGTGACAGGAATTCGAAATGACACAACAAAATTATTTTTGAAATTATAATTAAAAATACATAATAAAAGTTAAAATAAATAAATACATATAAATACAAAATATAATAACAACTATAAATATTTACTTAGTTAACAATAATAAAACTTAAAACGACATTCGCAATTTATTATAGGGCTAAAAATGGGCCTTATGAAAATAACAATAATAAATTAAAGAAATATAAAACATAGTTAAAACTAATTAACAAAGAAAACAACCAAAATAACCAATTAATTTTAGCGTTGTAAAAACGCCCTACAATAATATTATATTCTTAAATTTTAAGACAATTTAAGAAAATCTAAAGTCTGGTCGATGGCTGAGATCATCTCCCAACATCATCTATAAACAACTGCCCAGTTTACATCTACACTGTATATTTTGGAAACCATCACAATCGAGCAATATTGTGTGATGGTTTCCCTACAGATTTCGCATTGAGTTATGTCTCGGCCTTCCATCAGAAATCCATGTGTAAGCAAGGAGTGACCAATCCAAAGACAGGTAACCACCAATTCTTCCCTGCGACTTGCATGTACTGGCGACCTCCATGGACGAATAGAATTTTTAATTACTCTTAGTTTGTTGTTATTCATAGCTGCCCACTCATTTTCCTAATCCAATACAAGTAAAAGTTTTGATTGACTTAAAAATCTGATAAAATAACATGTTGCGTGATTGGTGGCAGCAGAGATGCTTCCTTCAGCCATAATATCCGCTCTAGTGTTCCCAACCATTGTGATCCAGTATCCAGCATAATGATACTCTAACATCTCATACTTCAAATCTATGGATGGAACACAGAATATCCTAAATCAGAGTTTACTGAGTACATATCCTGGAGTACACTTTTTGAATCGGAATGTAATAGATAATGCACACCATCAGATACAACATTGTTCAGAGCCTTAAGGACAGCAAATAGTTTGGCAGTAAAGACACTACAAACTGAGAGTAATCTATAATTATATGTTTGGCCTCTTGAGTAATATCCATAACCAACATTATTAATGATTTTTTAACCATCTGTGAAAATAATTTCCGTAGACTGAAACGAATTAATCAGATGTCAAAACTCATATTGATACACCAAGGCAGGAGTATTGTGTTTCAAGTACTCACACAATGAGAGTTTGAAGGTCGGCATCTTTATAATTCATATAGGAACAAAATAAAATGATCTCTCGAACACTGGAGGAAGTACACTACATAAGTCATCAAGCATACAGGAAGTTCTAATGCTTAAAGGAGCACAGAGGCACAAGGGAAGTTCTAATGCTTAGAAAGCATGGAAGCACACCTGAATGTGCTTCATATCACTGATTATTAAAACAGTATTATATGCAGAGTGAAATGACTTACATAATAAACTGCTGAACTAATTTATTTGCAGCAGCTGTCTCTGTCAAGAGAGTGATGGTTCGTCTGCCTTGATTACAACAGGACTAAACCGAAAAGCACCAGATATACAACGGATTGCAGAGTGACGGACAGAAGCTGGCTTCTTTAAAGTCAATGGTCGTGCAGACAATTTACAATGCTGCCATAACCAATTCGGGAACCAATTACAGCACGATAAAACATCAGCCTACTAGTCCCATCAGCGCCCAATCAAGAACTACTAAGAACTCTCAGCACAAGTTGAAACGATATGATAATATAGATCCAAGTCGCACCCTGAAATATCTACTACAAAGAAATTTTTAAATGAAAGCAAGCTACCTTGTATACCCCCATGATTTTAATATCTTCAGAATTCCTCTTCTCCAGGCCACGCATTGGTATGCTTTCTCTAGGTTGAAGAAAACAGCAACAAGCGTCTGGCGCGAAGAAAGGCACTCTATACTGCAGATTCTAACAAAACCAACTGATCCATAGAAAGCCGTCCATGCCTTGAGCCACACATTCAAAGTAAATAATTGAAAAAGTTGGCAATAGAAGACCCCAGAAGGTTTAAATTATCGAAAACCTCAGAAACCATTATTCTGTTTGCCTGTTTAAGTCCCAACAATAAAACAGACAGGTTAGGACCACAGACAGAATGAAGTTTTCTTCTAATCAAGAGATAGAGGTGTTGTCCAAGATATTGTTGCTATATATTGAAACCAAGAATCTTTTCTACCCTACCTGAAAATTCTTAGTGCTTTAGTTCGAAGAATTTTATAACATTCAAAGATTTTCATCAATCGGATTTCTGTTAAATCTTCTCCATGCTCTTCTACGCAGACACAGACACAAGGCATCTTTACACTTTTCATTCCACCAAGGACAGATGGACATGGTGGATTTGTGAATGTTTTAGGAATAACATCATTCGCCACATGTAAAATTGTATTAATAAAGCTTTTTACAATTGTGTTTTTTACAGTTACTTCCTTCAATATCTGGTGATACAAATCTTCTTGCACATTCCTCCCAATTCGCGTTTTTAAGTATACAACATGGTAGACATTGAATCGGTCGAGGAAAGTTACAAAATGGAATATTAATTGGGGTGTGATTGCTGCCATTATAGATCAGATAATACCGACCATTCAAACTTAGTTGACAAGGCTAGACTACAAAATGACACATATAAAACTGTCCATCTGCCAGTAGATAAAGATAAATGAGTGGGAGAACCTTTATTAAGGAAGCACATATCCAAATTAGACCATATTCCCTCAATGCATATTCCCCTAGAATTACAAGATGATGAGCCCCATTATGTATGGAGGGCATTAAGGTCGCCCACTAGTAAAACTGGTGGTGGCAACTGGGAAATTAAATCATACACTTCATAGTTCTGGAAATTATAACTTGGCAGTAAGTAGAGACAATATACAGTAAGCTTGAATGGAACAGTAGTCTGAACGGCAACAGCTTGTAAAGGAGTTATTATATTCACAGGACTCAACAGAGTTGTGAGCCAGTATGGCTACACCACCTCTAGCTCTTTCCCCAGTGACGAAATGTGCTCTGAAAATAGAATAACCCCTAAAATTGAAAGTATGGGATTCATACAAGTGCACTTGGAGACACATTTTTAAAGGAGGCGAATCTCGCACAAGAACTTTAAGATCTTCGATATGGCTTCTTACCCCATTAATATTTTACTGTAAAGGTGTAGTTAGTCTGCACCCTCTGCAGAATTTTATTAATAGAAAAGTTTTAATACATAAATTATTGTTGTTAAAGTACAGCGTCAATAATCTAAATCCACTGGAACCAGAACCCTTACGGATTATCAAATTGTCCAGATTTTCAAAATGAACCGATAAATAGACAAATAAACTTTTAAAGTAAAAAGATTTTGCTAAAATCGTTCATAATTCATTCCAATGGTTACAAAAATGAAGTAAGCGAATACAATCATAATATCACTATGTTGAGTATAATCATCTGCCTTCCCTAGCTTCATCAATTCTACTTTTGTTGATGTGTTTCGGAGAACCTCCATTTTCAAAAACTATATCTATACCCAATGAGTACCGATAATTATATCGATGAGTATAGATATAGTTTTGAAGATGGAGGTTCTCCAAAACGCGCCAACAAAATAAGAATTGACGAAGCTAGAAAAGGCAGATCATTATACTCAACATAGTAATAATAATCTAGCAGAAAAGAAGAATATAAAAGAATTACAATCATAATATAGTTAATGGTCTGTATGTATGTGCGTATTTTAACAGAAAAAATATATACTGTATATACAGTCGTTTTATTTTTAGTTTATGTATTTCTAGACCTATAACAAAAATACAATGAAACACAATAATAAGAATACTGTACATTTGTTACAAAACAATATAAGAATGTGTGTAACAAAACTCACACTATCTGCGCATAATGTATACGCTTTACACACACACAAACACACAA
>JAJIZJ010000679.1:0-13149 GCA_022606455.1 Callitettix versicolor | reverse complement strand
AAAGGTCAATCAAAAATTCAAGGAAAGATCATGTATGAATTATGAAAATAAATAAAGTACAGTAGATTCTTGCTAATCCGACCTATTAGCTTGCTAATTGCGGCCGGGTCGAATTAGCGGGAAAGTGGGATTACACGGAAAATCATTAAGAAACTTTTCAAAGTATTGAACTAAATTTATTAAATTAACAAACTTTGAATTACATGTATAGTAAATCTATGTAGTACTAAATGTATTGTACTAAAACAAAACAGCACACAGAATCCCACTACAGTACGTCAAATCATCAAACCTGAAGGAAAAAGTTTGTAATTGTTTTTTGTTTACCAACTGGTTGACGTTTTCTTGACACTACATCTCGCAATCTCATGAGAAGTAAAATATATTTTACCTTTTTAAAAACAGCAAATAAAAATAAATACTTGAAATGTTGTGAAACACACAAGTAGAATGCACTCTAAAGGTTAACTCTTAAACGAATCTGAATTGAAACTAAAAGATGGAAATGAATGAACAGAGCAGATATATAGGGTGTTCGACCCCCTCTTGCCGGCGGAGGCAGCTGAAGTGAGCAGCTGATGGGCTTAGCGACACCACCATACCTCTAGCTCATTCTACTCTCACTCATTGACTCCACATACACACAACACACACATACACACACACACACACACACACACACACACACACTCTCTCTCACACACAAACACATACACACCACTTGAGAGGTGCAGACTAGCTGCACCTACTGAGAGGAACTAGATGAACCTCATGTGGCACCGATTCTAACACACACTTACACTTACAGCACTACACTTACGATTTAAACACCTTACACACACATACATTTAGGGATTTGCTGTACTTGTTCCGTTACGTCTGGGAGTGGCGATACTGCTTGGTTTCCTTTGGCGGGGCCAAGTATGTGGAACCTGATGTGCCTAGCACTGCTGAGGACCTCTGATGGGATAAGTTCTGGGACCGAGCAGCCTATAGGCATCTGGAAAGCACATGAATGTTGAGTTATGGGTGTCGGAGCCCATAGCTGAGTCTATCGAAACAAGTGGTTGCATTCTGTGAGTTCATAGAGGCGGCTGCTAGTGGTACTTGGGTTTGGGGAACCGTAACTGTGTGCCGGAACTCATTCCTAAAATATTCTGGAGTGCTGACAGACCATGTATTTTGGCTCCAGAATATCTGGAGGTCCCCTCCCAATTTATTGGGGATTCTCGCTTTAGTTCGAGTATCCTGGGCTGCTGGTGGTCGTCTGGGTGCACCCTGTGCCAGTTGTTCAAACATCTTCGTTCATGAATCGCTTCATCGTAAAACAAACTATGGATGAAATAACAAAAACGCCAAAATTTCGTTGAAGAGACATCGTTCAACTGTATCTGATGAGTCTACCAGTTCAGTTAATCATGATGTAGAATCGTTGGTAGCTTCAATTTCAGAACTACCAACTCCAAAATTTTTAGTGTTTAGCAATCAGGAGGAAGGGGCAGATGTGTCAAAGACGTCGCCTTCCTTATACATAAAGCGATTCGGTAGAGCAGGTTCTGTAGCTTCTATTAAGAAGTTACAGAATGGAACATTATTATTGGAAACTAAAAATGAGAAACAGAGCCGCTCGTGGATGAAAATGACCTCCTTCTTCGACCTTGTCAAGGTATCTGTGGTACCCCACAGGTCTTTGAACTCAGCGAAGGGGTTATTACATGTAGAGATCTTTTACATGTAAGTCTCAATGAGATAAAAACGCAACTAACATCGGAATCCGTGATTGGCGTGACACGCGCAATACGCAGCATAAATGGGCAGAAGGTATCAACTCCTCGTTGATACTAACCTTTGAAACCTACACTACCTGAATTCATTTATGCCGGATACCAACGGCTTTCAGTGCGACCATATGTTCGAACCCTCGACGTTGCTTCAAATGTCAGTGCTTCGGACATATGAGTTCTTCTTGTACAAAGCCGGAGGTATGTGGCCAGTATGGAAGTAAAGGTCATAGCAGTGATGGATGCACAAATGACACCAAGTGCTCGAATTGCGGGGCGATCACCCAGCTAGATCGTTCAACTGCCCTAAATTTAAGGAAGAAAAGCTATCCTCAAAATAATGGCAAAGGATAAACTATCCTTTTCAGATGCGAAAAAGGTTTTTAAGGTTTCCCAATCTCCAGTGGAAGGCAAATCATTTGCTGCTGCTACTGCTTCATCAAGCTCTAAGCAGTCATCCTGTGCTAATTGTAACGAGCTCTCCAAAACGGTTAAAGCATTGACTGATCAGATAGCTAAACTGCTAGCCTTGTTTTCCTCTGGTTCTGCTCCTGCTCCTGCTTCTGCACCAGAGAAGACTGTGTCTTCAGTTTCACATAGTCCTGATACAGTAAAAACTTTAACCGATAAAAAGTCAGACTACAAAAAGGCTGTACAAAAAAACCACTTCTGTCTAAGTCACAGGTACTTAAGCCTGTTGACAAGAAGATTCCTCCAGGCCTTGAGTATTTTTTAAAAAAGAAAGCGAATACTGCTCCTCCGTCAGTTGGGGAAAAAAATAAAATTTCTAACATTGCAGGAAACAAACCTGTTAAAAAAAATAGGAAAAAGTCTTTAAGGAGGTCCCACTGCTAAACCTCCACAAATCAAATCCAAAAATCATCCGACTCGGACATCAGTCACAGTAGTGATTCGATGTCTGTAAAATATAATACATCAAAATTACTACCTGTAGAAAGTAAATCGAATCCTGTAATAAATTAATCATTTATGTATAATTCAATGCCTGCAATTTGAATGAAAAATAATATCATACAATGGAATATTAATGGAGTAAGAAGCCATATTGAAGACCTAAAAGTTCTTGTGAGAGATTCGTCTCCTTTAATAATATGCCTTCAAGAAACGCACCTTCACGAATCTCACGTTTTCAACTTTAGGGGTTATTCTGTTTTCAGGACGGATTTCTATGCTGAAGAAAGAGCCAGGGGTGGTGTCGCCATCCTGACTCATGACTCAATCGCATCGGTTCCTGTAAACATAGTAACTCAACTACAAGCTGTTGCCGTTCAGACTACCGTTCCATTCAGACTTACTATCTGTTGCCTGTACCTGCCGCCGAGCTATAATTTTCAAAATTATGAAATATATGATTTGATATCCCAGTTGCCACCGCCGGTCCTACTAGTAGGCGATTTTAACGCCCATCATACATCCTGGGGTTCGTTATTCTGCAATTCAAAGGGAATACGTATCGAGAGAATACGGTCTACTTTAGATTTGTGTCTTCTTAATGACAGTTCACCCACGCATCTGGCAGCATCTACCGGCGGATGGACAGCTGTTGATTTGTCATTCTGTAGTCCAGTTTTGGCGACAAAGTTTGAATGGTCGGTATTACCTGATCTATATGGCAGCGATCATACTCCTATTAATATTACCTTTCGTAACCTCCCTGTTATGAATCAACGTTTGCCGCGTTGGATTATTAAAAAAGCGAACTGGGAAGAATTTTCAAAGAGATTCGTATCAACAGATATTGGATATCATACATGTATCAATGCAGTAGTAAACAATTTCACAAAACAAATTTTATGTGCAGCAGAGGAAACTATCTCCAAAACCTCACCACACCCACCACGTCCCCCAGTCCCTTGGTGGAGCGATGAATGTAAGGAGGCCATACGCCAACGTAGAAGAGCTCTTAGTAGATTCAACAAAAGTTCGACGAGTGAAAATCTCGAAAGGTATAAAGTTCTACGAGCCAAAGCACGTAGAATTTTCAGGCAGAGTAGGAAAGATTCTTGGACCCAATATATCTCAACAATATCTAGGACAACGCCTCAATCTATTGTTTGGAAGAAACTTCGTTCTGTTTCTGATTCTAGTGCATCCAATTTATTGATGGGACTTAAACAGACAAACGGAGAAATATTATCTGATTGTTCAGATATTGTAAAACTTTTAGGGTCATCTCTTGCAAGCTTTTCTTCTTCTTCTTCTACCGCCTATAGCAGTGCCTTTTGTCGGTACAAAAATAGAATTGAAGCAGTCCCGTTCACCGTCGGCAAATCTGGTGAATCTCCTTTGAATAGTTTGTTTACTTTGCATGAGCTGGAATCTGCACTATCGTCTACTAGAGATTCAGCTCCCGGTCCTGACAACCTTGTTTACTCCATGATTAAAAATCTTCCAACGTCAGGTAGACTTTCTCTCCTCGAGATATACAACCGTATATATGAGGAGCATACGTTCCCTGACGCTTGGTTGGAAGCAGTAGTAATTCCTATTCTTAAGCCAGGTAAAGATAAAACTGATCCAAGTAGTTATCGTCCGATCTCTCTTACCAGCGTCCTTTGCAAGCTATTAGAAAAAATGGTAAATCGTCATCTGGTCTGACACATAGAAACAAACAACTTGCTTTCCAAAGAACAGTGTGGTTTCAGGCAAGGATGATCTTCTATTGATCAGTTGGTAATGCTAGAGTCTGCAATACAGAATGCCTTCCTTTTGCGTCAGACTCTAGTTGCTGCTTTTTCGACCTAGAGAGGCATACACGATATGGCTTGGAGACGAGGAATACTAAACACATTAAAATCATGGGGTATACAAGGCAGGATTCTATATTTTATCCAAAACTTCCTCAGTAATAGGTATTTCAGGATGCGCCTTGGTAGTACGCTATCAGATCGCTTCTACTTAGAGAATGGTGTTCCACAGGGGAGTGTACTTAGTGTGGAACAACTCTCTTTGCTATTGCAATTACGGTCCCCTGTCAGATGTTCTCTCTTTGTAGACGATTTTGCTATTTACGTAAGCACCAGGAACATGGCAACAGCTGAAAGGACCCTTCAGTTGGTAATAAATAGGTTGCAGACCTGGACGAGAACTACTGGCTTTAAATTCTCCACTGCTAAAACTCAGTGTATTGCTTTCAGTCGCCGTAGACAGATCCAGGCTCCGTAGTTATATCTTGATGGTATACAGCTTCAGACTTCTCCATCCGTTCGATTCTTGGGTCTAACACTCGATGAAAGGCTCTCGTGGAGCCCTCACGTGCGTGATTTAAAATTAAGATGTAATAAAATCCTCGATATGTTGAGGGTTCTTAGTGGATCTCGATTGTAGCGCTGATAGGACTTGTATGCTCATGTTTTACTGTGCCGTAATTCGTTCACGAATTGATTATGGCAGCATTGTGTATTCATCTGCTAGACCATCAATTTTAAAGAAACTAGATCCCGTCCATAACTCTGCAATCCGTCTTGTTTCTGGTGCTTTCTGTTCAAGTCCCGTCGTGAGTATTCTCGCCGATACTGGCGAACCATCACTCTCTCGTCGGAGACAGCAGTTACAATTAAGTTACGTATGTAATATATTATGTAAACCATGGCATCCTGCTTATAATATCGTTTTCCATAATCAGTTGCTCCAACATTATGAATCCCGACCGCACGCTACAGCCCCTGTTGGCATTAGAACAACCCGTGTTTTTGAAGACTTGCGTATTGAACTACCCCCAATGTTTGAAAGGTCCTTTTGTCTTGTCCCTCCATGGATAATCAATACGCCGACCTTTGATTTCTCATTGTGTACATACCTGAAAGACAACACTCCTAACATTGTGTATCAACGGGAGTTTTCATGACTGACTAATTCATATCCATCTGCTAAACTTATTTTCACAGATGGTTCAAAGATGAATGATAATGTTGGGTGCGCGTTTTATTCACTGGACGAAACATATAGGTATGGATTACCCTCAATTTGTAGTGTCTTTACGGCCGAACTCTTTGCCATCTTAAAGGCTCTGAACACTATTGAATTAGATAGTTTGCATTTCGTAGTTTGTTCTGATTCAAAAAGTGCCCTCCAGGCAATCCGTGATATGTATTCGGTAAACCCTCTGGTTCAAGATATTCTGTGCTCTGTCCATAGACTTGAACTACGAGGTGCAAGAGTATCATTTATCTGAATTCCTGGTCACTGTGGAATATTTGGAAACACTGTAGCAGATAATGCGGCAAAGGAAGCAACGTTTCTGCCGCCATGCACTAAACGTGTAATCTTGTCTGACTTTCTTTGTCACATAAAACATTTAATTCTTCTGCAGTGGGAAAATGAATGGGCAGCTACAAGCAGTAACAAATTGAGGGTAATTAAAAATACTGTTCGTCCTTGGGGGTCGTCAATACATGCAAGTCATAGAGAAGAGGTGGTGATCACCCGCCTTCGCATTGGTCACTCCATGTTAACGCATGGATTTCTGATGGAACGCGGGGACCCACCTGAATGCGAATTCTGTAGGGAAACCATCACAATTAAACATATACTGCTCGATTGTGATGGTTTTCAAAATGTGCGTGTTATGTGTGGTCTGAACAACTGTTTGCAGACGATGTTGGGAAATAGTGCCTCGGCCGTTGACCGGGTTCTAGAATTCCTTCATCGTCTGAACGTTCTAAATAAAATCTAATTTATATAGTTGTTATATTATTTATTTATTTTATCTATGTAAATTTATTTCTGTTATGTTTTTATATACCTTTACGAATTGTTATTAAATCTTATTCATTATTAATTGTTATTTAGTTCTTAAGTATTTATTATTAATATAGTTATACCTCCTATTTAAATTTTCTTAAATTTATTTTTACAAATATAGTTTGTTGTAGTTTTATTTATATATATAAGTAAATTTTGTTAATTCCTTTTTTTTTTTTTAAACCTTCATTTAGCATGACGGCGATAATAACCTTAACGGTTTTTCGCCGAAAAAAAAAAAAAGAAAATCGACCCCCTCTTTTTTTGAAGAGAATGTAGGTCATTGGCTGGGCGCGTAAGTGACACATAGGCTTAAAGGTCTGACACAAAAGTGGTGTTGTACATTGTGTTTCGCTACAAATCTTTTAAATTGCTTGAAATATTGTTCTTTGAGGTTAGAACGGATAAGTGGGGCTGTACTGTAAAAGGATTACTAAATAATTAATCTATGTCGTAATACTGTAATAAATTTACTAAATCTTGTTCTAAATTGTTCAGTTGGTTTAATCTGATATTTTCAAGTTAGACCACTTCAGATGCCACCTTTGATAATAATCTAGATTTTAATCTTATCGTCGACTGTACTTATATGAGTGTGTGTTTATAGGCCATCTGTGGGTGTCCAGTGGGAAGTAAGCTTGGTTGCCAGTGTCAGCCTTGCATGAGCAAATTGCAGAGTACAATCGATTATGCTTCCAAATTGTGTGGTGGAATAGGGCTGTTTTTCAGTTTCTCTGAGGTAAGACTATGCTTTAAGTGCATACATTGTGTATTGTCTTTTACTATAGGTTTGCGGTTGTTACAGGTAATTGCATATAATAATCCGCCACTCTAAAAAGTCAGTATTGTTTCGTAAAAACCCTCGAGGATTTAGAAAAATCAGTTTTAAAAATAAAAACTTATAGAAATACAGTTTAAATTCACACTTTTCTATTGCACCCTTTTCTTGTTTCTCGTGCAAAGGAAAACTTAAATAAACTTTCCAAGAAGTATTGAAACGTTTGGGTGCATACACATGGATGGGTTACGTATTCATCCAAATTACGTAAAAAGATCTTTTTACCTGTATAGTGTTATTGATCCCCTTAACCAAATTGGATGAATAAAGGAAAAATGCAAATAAAATCGATTCTTACTCGTATAATCATTAGTATGGTTGTCCTTGGCCAATTAATTTGTTCTGTAACACATGGGTAGCAGCAAATCATCATAGAATGGTTGCTGATGTAGCCAAGTATATTATAATTATTACTAGCTTACCTGTTTACGTTCCAAACCAAATGATACATGTTTGGTGTTAGGCTTCAGGTTGATGCAACATCATTGAATATTTTCCCGGCTTTTTTCAGGTTGTAATTTAAAAATTTTCCTTAAATATTTGATTTATAAACTTTAAAGTGTTAAATAATTTGATTACCTAAATATATTTTATTATGCAATTTTGAATTTTTACATATTTTTACTTATAGACCTTGTAGTCTATAAGTAAAAAAATAGGTTTTTATAGTTAGCTATTGCATGTTGTTATAAAGGTTTCATAAAAATATGACTTAACTGTCTTAATGAACCATTTACCTGAAGCCAATTTATCTGAAAAGTTTACAAAAGTTATAATTCAGTGGAAGGTCTTCAAAACATTTTATTAGCTTGGAGTATCTATTTACAATATACCAATAATGCCTTGGTTTATTGGAATGTTACAGTAAACCAAGGCATTATTGGTATATTGTAAATAGATAATCCAAGCTATCCACTGAATTATAACTTTTCCAAACTTTTCACAAAATGTGTAATCAATTATGTACATAAAAATCTTCTGGGTACCAGGAGATAGGATAGAGGAGAATGTTTATGCGGATGAGATGATAAGGAAGGGACCCAGCTTGTAGGACCAGAACTGTTTTGCTGACTTGACAGCTACTTCAAGATGAGGCTTAAAGAGGACAAAGAGGCTAGAAGGTCTAAACTCTGGGGAGATAAGCGAGTTTAATTAAGCTAAGATTGCTGGAACGCTTAAGAGACATCTTAGGAATTTTGGCTTATTAGATTTTTTTTTTGTTTAACGTCCGACTATTGTGCACATTTGGGTTAATGCAGACGATGGGATGATTTATTGGAAATGCCAAGCACTGGCCGGGAATCAAACCCGGGTCTTTAGGGTGAAAGCCCAGTACGCTATCATCTAGGCCAGGGTCTCCAAACTTTCCAGCCTTAGGGCCATACTGATTACTCCAGTAAGTTCCGAGGCCAAAACCATATTATCATTGTTGCCGGTAGTAAAAGTGAAATAGTCCACTGTTGAAAAAAAGTCCGATAAAGTACGCAACGCTTTTAAAAGGCTGCAAATCGGACTAAAGTCCGCAAAACGGCAACACTGCATATTATTAATTTTCCTGTCATTATCTGTAATTTCTAGATTAGTCGTAGAGTACGAGCCATGAAGGTAACGTGACACAACATCTGGTGGACACAAGCGGAAATAGGTAGTACCTTCTATCGCTAACAGATGGCGCTAATAGCATGTACAGAATAATCTCGTTGGTTCGAGAAAGTTCTGGTGTCTTCTACTCACTTCTAGATGGCAGTAATTGGAATATATAAGAAGGCAAGTGGCGCAACCACAAGTCAGTTCCTATGACACTGTTGTGAAATAAAATAGTCCGTACCTCCTTAAAACGTGTTTGTGCGTGTTTAAGTTTAAGACGTCTTTGTAACAGTATTTTGATTTGAATTGTTGCTTTTGTGTGTGATTTAGTAGTATGGAAAAGAAGCGAAAAATTGATAGTGAATGCAGAAAATTCAAAGATCAGTGGAACATTCAGTATTTCGTAATTGAGTCCAGTAACAAGGCGCTATGTTTGATTTGCAATGAAAGCATAGCCGTTCTCAAAGAATATAACATTAAACGTCATTATGAAACAAAACATTTTCAAAATTACTCAAAATATACAGGAACTTTGCAGACAGAAAAATTCGAAGCTATGAAGCGCGGATTGAAATCGCAGCAATCTTCATTTACAAAACTCAAAACTGAACAAGAGGCTGCAACTCGTACCAGCTTTCGTGTGGCTCTTGAAATTGCAAAACGTGGAAAACCATTCACCGATGGAGAAATGATCAAAGAATGCATAATTGCAGTAGCCGAAGAAATGTGCCCTGAAAAGGTAAATTTATTAAAAACTGTCAGTATGTCAGCAAACACTGTGGCTTGAAGGGTAGAAAACATCGCTGAAAATATATCCTCTCAACTGTTTGACAAAAATGGACATGTTGAGTGGTTTTCTTTGGCCTTGGATGAGTCAACGGATGTGTCAGATACTGCTCAGGTGTTGATTTATATTCGAGGAGTAGATAAAAGCTATGAAGTGCATGAAGAACTTCTTGATATGTATAGTATTCATGGCACAATTACTGGTACAGATATTTTTAAAGGAGTTGAAATGGCCATTAATCAAAAGAACCTTCGATGAAAAAACTTGAAATATATTACAACTGATGGAGGCAAAAACATGAGTGGGAAAGATAAAGGAGTGGTCGCTCTTGTGTCAAAGGCTGTAGAAAATGACGGTGGTTCAAAACCATTAATCTTACATTGTATCATTCATCAACAGTCTTTGTGTGGAAAATGGTTTTTATATGTCTGAAGTTCTGAAACCAGTCATATCAACTGTTAATTTTATCAGATCTTTTGGGCTGAATCACCGACAATTTATTGAAGAGATTGGAGAAAATGACTTACCTTATCATACTGCCGTACGTTGGCTTAGTTGTGGGAAAGTCCTTCAGAGCTTTTTTAAACTTCGAGCAGTGATCGAAATTTTTTTGAATGAAAAGCATCGCTCTCTTACTGAATTACAAAACAACGCATGGCTGTGGAAGTTAGCATTCTATGTTGATTTGACAAAACGTGTGAACGAACTAAATTTGAGATTGCAAGGAGAAACCAGCATCTTCCTGATTTATACACCAATATCAAATCATTCCGGAAGAAATTGATACTGTTTCAATCACAACTACGAAGTAAATGTTTTTCACATTTTAAAACATGAAATATTCAGCCACACCACTGAGACTGAGTTTCCTATCGATTTTGCAATCAAAACGTTGAGTGCTTTGAAAATAAATTTTGATACTCGTTTCTCGGACTTTGATGCCATTACGAATCAAATTAAGATTTTTCAGAATTCTTTTGATACTGACATTGAAACCCTAGCCCCGAACTTCAAATGGAAATGATTGATCTACAGTGCAGTGATATAATTAAGAACAAATATCAAAACTCATCTTTGTTGGAATTTTATAAGAGTCTTCCACTGACACAATTTGATAATTTGCATAAATTTGCTCGTGGGCTGTTTTCTGTTTTTGGTAGTACTTATTTGTGTGAGAAGACCTTCTCCAAAATGAAGTACACAAAAATGTTTACAGATCTAAATTAACTGATGAGCATCTTAAATCTCTTTTAATAATTGGCACAAGTAAAATTAGTCCACAACTACAAACTATTGTCAGTGGAAAATCTCAATTACATAAATCTCATTAGTATTTCATATGTCATTATGCTTGTTATAAGTTATGTTTTTATTTAAAATGTATAAAATGTTAGTTGGATTCATTTCAATAATTTGTTAGTTATTATATACTGAAGTTAAATTTTCTGCATATTATACATGTCTTTACTCATTACAATTCTGTGTTTCTTTATCCAACTTATCACAAAAACAATAACAATAAGCCTACAACAATGTTATGAGTAGTTAGCCCATGACCATATCAATGTAGGTGTCATATTAATAATTATTCAACATAAAATTAGAATACTTCAGTAAACTAAATTTAATTTGCTATAAAAAATATGTTCTCTAAAAGGAGTTTTCAAGTATGCTAGCTCTCCGCGGGCCGGATGTGGCCCTCGGGCCGTAGTTTGGAGACCCCTGATCTAGGCCACCGAGGCGGCTTATATGAGATATAGATTAGATACTACAGGAAGGGATAATTCAACCCCAGTGTGACCAAGGATAAATAGTTCTCAATAATTTTTCTGAAAAGTAATTTTTTCTCAGAAACATGGTAGAGAAATTTCTTTGACGCTCTCAAAAACTGATGATGAAGGAATTTTAAAAATTGGCAGCACTGACTAATTGTATTATATAAGCTAAGTAAAACATAATCACACCAACTGTCACTCAATTGATATAGTTGATATACACTCATTCGAATGTAAAAATAATTCACATCTCTAAAATCCATGCAAAACTATGTTAGGTTAAATTAACCAAATATTACTTCTATATTTTTTGAACAGTTCATGCTGAACAATGTTATTGATGAAGATAAAGTATCCTTCTGTTGTCAGTAATAATTTGGTGCAGAAAGTCAGACAAATGGTGCAAATGAATTACACACTTTTTTATAATGCAAAAGTTTATAAAAAAAATAGAAATTGTTTACATTTAATTATTAAAAAAAAATTACAATCAAAATTTTATATTTTATTTCAATTCTTAGAACGTACAGTTGGCCAACCAGTTATAGTCTGTTTTGTTCTTTTTTTGAAATTTTCAAATGTATAAAAAAAAGTCGTTTTTGTAAAAAGTGAGGACAAGCAGAAAGTCATTCAATATTTAAATTTTGAAATCGTCCCTGGGGGAAAACAGCAAAAAATCAGCATGCTACACCATCCCTTTTTTGGGCTTCTCTCTAAAAAGTACAGATTAAACCTCAAACGTGGTCTGGTTCTTTAATCATCGTAGATTTTAAAGATTATTAACATAATCACATAAAAAATTCATAATGCACCAACACTTTTCCAGTATCTTTATTTTATGTTTAAAGAAATTTGGATATAACCTGTCCATGCAAGTAATTCACATAGTGCCTGTGACGTCGACCTTTTACATGTTGCCCATTCTTGTAAATTAAATTAGGGCTACTTTTAACCTTATTCCACCTTAGAGTTTATCAAGCTTTTAGAAAATAAAGTTTATAATAATACAGTTTGATAATAAATTAAAATTTGATGATTTAATAAAAAGCTAAATTTTAGTTACTGTTTACATTACAAAATATAGTTCAATTTCCACCAAAAATTGCTTACCAAATTAGGATATTACATAACTGGATTAAAAAATTACTTCACAATTATTTAATAAAAAAAAATTGTTCAGACACTACGATAATATTTTTATGAAAATATCAGTCATGTGCAAAACTAAAAAAATAATACACAAAATTGTTTGTTCACTGTGTGGACAGTTCATGTCGTCCGGCTGCTTAATATCTGCAGCACTGGTCCTTAAATATGTCCTTTAAAATAAGAATAAACAAACTAAGGAGGCTGCATTTTGTTTATTTTTACCAGAGTTACTGCAGTTTGAATTTATTTCAGCGAAACGTTTTCTCATTTGAGCAGGACTGGCTGCACACAACCAGCATCGATTTTAAAGATGTTTCAATATGTAAACATATAAAACCATATCTGAAACTTATGAAAAGAAAAATATTATTCATTTCATCTTCTTAATCTAACAAGATATTAAATCTGCAAGTCAGTCAAATCACAGTTCATGAAGCGAGTCAAAAACTACACATTTTGCAAATGAAT
>JAJIZJ010000538.1:0-12272 GCA_022606455.1 Callitettix versicolor | reverse complement strand
ATATTGTTACTTCAGTGAAAAGCTGCAATAATGATACTGACACAGTTACTTTTTTATTTCCAAGTTTTATCGAAATTTAACATCGCTAAGGTGTTATAAATTTTTTAAAACCATAAATTATTGCAAATTGTTTCGAATATAGAAACATTCCTGGAAACATGTGTCACTGAAGTTTTAGGATTCCTTTTGAAACTATTTTTTTTTAAATTTTCGTAACTGTTATATGCGGTTTATTTTTTATACAAAGTATACAGACAATCCGTTGACATCTAGAACTCGTGAAAATACCGGATTTTAAAATAAAGCAGGCTGCTATTTTGTCTAGAATACGTGTATGAGTGTTTAAGGTAGTTAAAACCCTATACTAACTAGTGATGCGCGGTTACAAGATGTTTTAGTTTATTTTTTCGATTGTAACAACATCTCGATGTATTGAACTCGTCAGTCGTCACTTGACCATTGTTTCTCTATCCGAGTTCGCTAACTCGCCTAGTCCTCTTGTTTTTAGAGAAACGATATCTCTGAATTTTTTTTTTTTTTTTTTTTTTTTTCGGCGAAAAACCGTTCAGGTTATCATCGCCGTCACGAAGGATTAAAGTATATAAAAAAATTTCTTTTTTAAAAGTAGGCTCAGGAGTTACTTTACAGGAGAAAGCAATTTAGGGCCTTCCTTCACAACCGGAACCGAAATTTGTGCGACATTGGACGTTAACAAAGCTAACAACTGAGCAACTTGATCAGTCAAAACCTTTACAGTTTTGGTTAGCTCATCACAATTCACGCAAGATATTTTTTGATTGGCTGTAGCAGAAGCAAACGATTTTCCACTTATAAGAGGCTTAGAGCTTTTATGGATCTTCTTGGCTTCAGAAAAGGATACCTTATCTTTGGCCATTATTGTAAGAATGGATTTTTCTTCAAGAAACTTGGGGCAGATCGAAGATCGAGCGGGATGATCACCGCCACAATTCACACATTGCGGGCTAACTTGACAACCTTCACCAGAATGACCTTGAATACCGCAATTTCCGCAAACCTCAGGCTTCGTGCACGACGAACTCATATGACCGAAGCCTTGACATTTAAAAACAACGCCTTGGATTCGGAACATATGGCCTCACCGACAGCCTTTGATAACCAGCATAGATATAATCAGGTATTTTAGGTTTTCCAAATGTCAAGATCAAGGAGGTTGTGGGGATTTTTGTCCCTTTTCCATTCGCATTATCCTGCAGACATCAACTACAGCTTCTGAAGTCAACTCCGTCTTAATTTCACTTAGATCCACATGTAAAAGATCTCGGCAACTTATGACACCTTTTGCAAAATTTAAGGTTCTGTGGGGTTCTACAGATACCTTGACTGTTTCAAAAAAGGAAGTCATTTTTAATAGCGACTGGGTCTGTTTGTCGCTATTTGTTTGTACAAGTAAAGTCCTGTTTTGTAGTTTTTGATAGAAACTACGGGGCCTGCCCTACCAACAATGGCTTTATTAATTAAAAACGGTGAGACTTTGGACAAATCCGCTCCTTCCGTTGCATTTTTGATGATTAAGAATCTCGGAGAAGGTAACGTAAAGTTACCATCTCCTTGAACATTTGGTGTAGTCTCTTTTCCTATTGCTGCACTAACATCACTTTACAGACTCGTTTGACAAGGTCAAACGATGCCTCTTAAACTCATTTTGGCGTTTTGTTTGTTATTTTCCATAGTTAGTTTGCCGAGCGATTCATGAATGAAGACTTTCGAACAACTGGCACAGGGTGCACCCAAACGACCACCAGCAGCCCAGGATACTCGAACTAAAGCGAGAACCCCCAATAAAAAAAAAAAAAAAAAATGGAAAAATGAAGAAAAAAATGGGGTTGGACCTCCAGATATCCTGGAGCCGAAATACATGGTCTGTCAGCACTCCAGAATATTTTAGGAATGGGTTCCGGTACATCGTTACGGTTCCCCAAACCCAAGTACCACTGGCAGCCGCTCTCTATGTACTCACAGAATGCAACCATTTGTTTCGATAGACCCAGCTATGGGCTCCGACACCCATAACTCAACATTCATGCGCTTGCCAAGCGCCTATAGGCTGCTCGGTTCCAGAACCTGTCCCATCAGAGGTCCTCGGCAGTGCTAGGCACACATCAGGTTCCACATACTTGGCCCCGCCAAAGGAAACCAAGCAGAATCGCCACTCCCAGACGTAACGGAACAAGCACAGCAAATCCTAAATGTACGTGTGAGCGTGAAGTGTTTACATCGTAAGTGTAGTGCTGTAAGTGTAAGTGTCTGCTAGACTCGGGTGCCGCGAGGTTCGTCTAGGTCCTCTCAGTAGGTGCAGCTAGTCTGCACCCCCCTGCGGGTGTGTATGTGTTTGTGTGAGGGAGTGTGTTTGTGGATGTTGTGTGTTGTGTGTATGTTGAGTAAATGAGTGAGAGTAGAATGAGCTAGAGGTATGGTGGGGTCGCTAAGCCCATCAGCTGCTCACGTCAGCTGCCTCCGCCGGCTATATCTCTGAAAATAAAGTAAAGTGTGTTAATAGTTGATTTTTTTTTTTTTTTTTTTTTTTTTTTTTAGTTCGTGCTAAATATGGTATTTGAAACTTCATTATTAATATTTTTCAATACAGTATATGTTTTTATTCTATTTTAAAAAATGTAGTACTTTTATTGTCAGATATAGTAAATTTTCAGAGGGAAATTTAGGTCAAAGTTATTTCCCCACGGTGGATAAACTGATTAGATTAATTAATTAATACCGCCAAATTAATTGGTAAAGATAATAGTTAGGAAAAGTATTACTGGACCAACATTATTGGACATTTCCTGCTCTCTCCTAATGAATAACGTTATGATAGGTCTTGCCTTTCAGCCAGTATTGCAGTAAATAGCTAACAATATTATAGCCATCGTTAAATCAGAGGCAGCCATCTTGAAACGGAAGTGAATGGGGAGATAATTGCACATTCGTCTTTCAGTCTTTATACGATATTCTAAAAAGTTTCTTTATTTCTTAATATATTAAGTACATATAAGGAACGCTTTACCTAAATAAACATTCAATTACAAATGAACTGAGGATGAATTGAAAAAATGTTGACAGTTGAAATGCCGTGCGTGCTATATCTGAAAATAATCTACAATTGCATCGTAAATATACAAAAACCGGTTTCTATTTGCTCTATTGTTTAGTCGACAAAGATACTGTGTTTTCTCTTTCTTGTGTTGCAGTTAACACAGAAAGAGAAAAGTTAACCAACATAAAATATGTAATTGCTTAACCCCGTTCTCACCCTCAGTATAAGCATTACAAAGTGCACAAACGTACATATGAACATACGGACAAAATTTTGTGTACATACAAAGTTGAGGTCCAGATAATGTGACGGGTTTCGGAATCCTCAGATGTCTTCTTTACCTTTTCTCCAGAATACCTACATAGGAACTGCGAATATAAAATAATTAGGTTTTATTGGATGCGTCACTATTAAATTTGCTCGACAACTTGTTTTGGAAATTAAAATGTTGTCAGTTGTCGCAGCACTCCCATATAAAATGTTATTGTTTTCACCCACTTTTCACTAGCCCGTGCTAAGTATAAGTAATAATAACCTGTTCCTTGTCATTTTTATTTCAAGATATATGATACTGAACTAGGGTTCTTAGTGACCTGCAAACTAAGGGCCATCCTAAAGTTTCTTTTTCGTAAAACGTCTGCAATGATAATAAATATATGTATGCGCGCGTGTGTTTGTATATATCCAATCGGACAATTATTGCGATAGTGAGAGTGCCCATAATAAACAAAACATAATTTACCATTTTTGAGTAATTACTTAAATAACTGTAATGAAAATATAATGAGACGTGCACAAAAATTACTGTACAAAGCACTACAAGTATTGTATATTTTTAATTTTTTGAGTTTTGATCTACTTATTAGTAGAAGATCTTCTTAATAAGATAATAAGCTATCTTATTAGATAACTTTTATGATTTCAAATCCAAAATGCAACACTGTGCTCTCTTGTAATTTAGCCATAAATTACTTAATTGATTTTTATGGCTTAAAGCGCTGTACAGAACAAGTTATTTTTTACATTTTTTTATGTTTTCAAAACTGAGTTCACTTATAAACTTTGCCAATATTCATATTATACAAATATAAAATATAGTATAGCACAAAAGTTTAAATAATTTTGCTATACAAGTGATTTATAATCAACTGATAACTTAAACACAAATATTACAGAAATAATGTCAGACTCTTACAAGACAACCATATCTGTGGACTCTGTCGGCCATAATGAATCAATTCCCTAAGACTAGCATAGGGCCTATTAATTGTAAACAATAAATTGAAATCAGCAACACTCAGAAATTAATTAATATTATTGCAGCTATTTATTTAGTTTGCTAGAAGAATAAGAAGTAATTATTCTTATTCATCATGATCTTAATTAATCACGTAAATATGTTTCTTTTAATCATTTCTATTTTAATGATAGAGATGTTTACTCTTAATTTTAATAATTTTATTGAGGTTAATATAATTTTATTTACCACACTTGGCTGATGGCAAGTTTAGAAGTAGTAAGTCTTTTGTGTAAGAGGCTTTAATGTCTTTATGTCTACAGAGTCTCGTCTTAATTTTGGATTTTTTATAGGGAAGTTGAATATTACAAAATTACTACGACAAAAGGTTATTTTTCATAACAATCCTGTAAAATGTTTCTTAAGTCCCCGGAAATTTAAACCGTAATAATTACACGAAGTAAAATTTCTTTTTAGACAAGATCAAGATTCCCTCGGCTTAATTCTAAACCTGATTGCAAACCTAATTACTACACTACTGTTGTCAGCTAAGTTGGCGTCGTTAAATTTGTACCTAAAGATATACTAAAGACGTACTTTTGTTTAGTACGTCGTATTAATTCAAATTTTTTTAAAATTCGAAGACGTAAAATATTTGACATAATTAAAAAAATATATTATATGAGAGAAAATAATAATAGCTGTCCATATTTCAAAACATTCCGATAAAATACTCAAAAAATCTCAGAAGCAGATCATTGTCCGTTCTTTCGTACGAAACGATGAACTTAGACGTTTTATAAGTTCGTTTTAAAGTTGTTCACATCAGAGTTGGTGCTGAACAGGGGGGAAAGCTGCCTTCACCCTCACTCTGTGCGTGCATCACAAACACATCTCTTGTTTTTGTTGACCAAACTCTTATAAGGGGCACCACAGTACTACTATCTAATAAACTATAGTTAATCTGTCTGCCGCAAGGTGGCACCAGCAGCGAATACGTACATCTTTACCATAAGGGCTGTGGCTGTCCAAATATGTATATATTCAATTTCTTCAACTAATCTCTTGCTTTTAGTTGACCAAAACTCTACTGGGGGTCACCACTGTACTACTACTAATTCAACTATAGTTCTACTCTGTGCCGCAAGATACAGCCCAACAGCGACACGCACGTCTTTCCCTTTAGGATTATCGTTGTAGTTCGTACATCTATATTCAATTACAATGACTGTATGCAAATGTTGAGTGTACGTAGTTTTAAGAATACGCGTTATTCATCCATTAAATTATCAAGTAAAGTTTTTGCGTAATATTGTGTACTACAAGGTCTACTGCTTGTATACTGAACAAGCTATTCAATTTTACCGAGTTTACCATCCTTATCCTTGCGTCGCTACAGACCAGCATTATTAATTCGACGTCATGCAACGTCTAGATTTATTGGATATTCTATTTTTAATCAAATAACATAATAATTTTTTACAAGCAGTCTCTATATACATTGTTTTACTTAATATATCATTTAAATAAATGTTTTAGGGTGTCTGAAAATGTTATCAAAATAGATTATATTAAACATTTATTTTTCTTAAGTGTAGAAAATTCTCCTGCTTTAGAAACTAGTTAAATTAATTTGACTTTTAACGAAATTAAATTAAAAGTCGCCCTACTTCTTCAGAATAACATGAAAATTGACTAAAATAATTCTTCCAGATTTTCTACACTTTTTAATCCCCACGTTTTAATATTTTTTCTCATAAATATGGTGTTTGAATGTGCTTAACTATTCCAAATTGGGTCAGTGGAGAGTAGTTTTATATGACGGGCGATATTAAGATATTTCAGAATTAATTTATGTCTTTATTTAAGTACGCTTGTCAATAGAAGTCCATTTTAATCAAATGTAACGTTAACAAGTCCTGAAGTATTAAAACTTAAAAAATATATAAATATTATACCAAAATAAGTACAATGAAACTTTGTGAAGCATAATTCAAAAATAATATAAAACAACAAACATAAATATAACAAAAATCCAAATATCAAACACTACACAACAGATCAAATGTGAACATTCTCAAACAGCTGACTTCTTTCAGCCCAATAATAATTAAAATCAATATAGTGGCACAACCTGGAGGCTAAACTAGTAAGTACAAACATGTAGTAAACTACATTGAGTTTTAAAAGATTAAAATGGAAATAGAGCCTATACAGAGAATAAAATACAACATTGTTGCTAAACAACACTGGGTCCGAAAGGGTTACTACTTGAATTCTAAATAATTAAGTTGAACTGGGTACGAAGTATTGTGGTGTTCAATATAATTTAAACATTTATTATTCACACCTACCAATATGTAATAAACGTAAAAAACCTCACTGTTATACAATTAGCCTAACACTTGAATACTAAATAATGTAGTTGGGCTGGGTAAGTAGTATGATGGCTACAAAATAATTTAAACATATATTATTTACACACACCAATATGTAATAAAAGTATAAAAAGATTTTTTTAACATTAATGTATATTAATATCAAGGTTTGGACCATTTTTAAAGAGGATTTACCTCATACAGTATTATCATCTAGTTTTGGACCATTGTCTAGGTGGATTTATATCAAGGTGTATTAACATCGAGATTGTATTAACATCACATACTAATATGTAGGCCCTATTAAACGTATAAAACATCGCCGTTTAACAATTAACATTTGAATACTAAATAATGGATTTGGGCTGGGTAAGTAGTATGATTGCGTAAAATAATTTAAACATTTATTATTCACACCTACCAATATGTAATAAACGTATAAAACATCGCCGTTATACAATTAACACTTGAATACCAAATAATTATGTTGGACTGGGTAAGTAGTATGATGGCGTTTAAAATAATTTAAACAAGTATTATTCAAACCTACCAATGCATAATAAACGTATAAAACATGGCTGTTATACAATTAACACTTGAATACTAAATAATTATGTTGGTCTGAGTAAGTAGTATGATGGCGTTTAAAATAATTTAAATAACTATTATTCACACTTACCAATACGTAATAAACGTATAAAAAGATTTCTTTAACATTAATGTTTGTTAACATCAAGGTTTGGACCATTTTCAAAGTGGATTTACCTCACGGTGTAATAACATCTTTTTTTGGACCATTTTCTAGGTGGATTTATATCAAGGTGTATTAACTTCGAGATTGTATTAACATCACCTACTAATACGTAATAAACGTATAAAACATCGCCGTTTTACAATTAACACTAGAATACTAAATAATTAAGTTGGGCTGGGTAAGTAGTATGATGGCGTTAAAAATTATTTAAACATTTATTATTCACACCTACAAATATATACGAAACGTATAAAACATCGCCGATTAACAATTAACATTTGAATACTAAATAATGGATTTGGGCTGGGTAAGTAGTATGATTGCGTAAAATAATTTAAACATTTATTATTCACACCTACCAATATGTAATAAACGTATAAAACATCGCCGTTATACAATTAACACTTGAATACCAAATAATTATGTTGGACTGGGTAAGTAGTATGATGGCGTTTAAAATAATTTAAACAAGTATTATTCAAACCTAACAATGCATAATAAACGTATAAAACATGGCTGTTATACAATTAACACTTGAATACTAAATAATTATGTTGGTCTGGGTAAGTAGAATGATGGCGTTTAAAATAATTTAAATAACTATTATTCACACTTACCATTTTTTTTTTTTTTTTTTTTTTTTTTTTTTTTTTTTTTTTCGGCGAAAAACCGTTTAGGTTATCATCGCCGTCACGAAGGATTAAAGTATATAAAAAAAAAATTTAATTAACCAAAATTTAACTTAAGAAAAAACAACAACAAAACAACAACAACAAACTATAACAGTAAAAATAAATTAAAAATTTAGATAACAGATATAGATATATTACACTTAAGAACTAAATAACAATAAATAATGAATAAAATTTAATAACAATTCGTAAAATAATGCAAAACATAACAGAAATAAAGTTTTTAAATAAAATAAATAAATAAAATAACACAAGAAATTACAAATACAATAAATTAAATTTTATTTAAAACATTCAGACGATGAAGGAAGTCTAGAACCCGGTCAACGACCGAGGCACTATCTCCCAACATCGTCTGCAAACAGTTGCTCAGACCACATATAAAACGCACATTTGGAAACCATCACAATCGAGTAATATATGTCTTATTGTGATGGTTTCCTACAGAACTCGCATTTAGGTGGGTCCCCGCGTTCCATCAGAAATCCATGCGTTAACATGGAGTGACCGATGCGAAGGCGGGTGATCACCACCTCTTCTCTGCGACTTGCACGTATTGACGACCCCAAGGACGAACTGTACTTTTGATTACCCTCAATTTATTACAGCTTGTAGCTGCCCATTCATTTTCCCACTGTAGATGAATTAAATGTTTTACGTGACAAAGGAAGTCAGACACGATTACACGTTGAGTGCATGGCGGAAGAAAAGTTGCTTCCTTTGCCGCATTATCCGCTATAGTGTTTCCAGATATTCCACAGTGGCCAGGAATCCAGATAAATGATACTCTTGCACCTCGTAGTTCAAGTCTATGGACAGAACACAGAACATCTTGAACCAGAGGGTTTACTGAATACATATCCTGCATTGCCTGGAGTGCACTTTTTGAATCGGAACAAACTACGTAATGCAAACTATCGAATTCAAAAGTGATTAGAGCCTTTAAGATGGCAAAGAGTTCGGCTGTAAAGACACTGCAAGTTGAGGGTAATCCATACTTATACGTTTCGTCCAATGAGTAAAATGCACACCCAACATTGTTATTCATCTTAGAGCCATCTGTGAAAATAAATTTAGCAGATGGATATGAACTAGTCAGTCGAAAAAACTCACGTTGATACACAATGTTAGGAGTGTTGTCTTTCTGGTATGCACATAAGGAGAAATCAAATGTCGGCATATTGATTTTCCATGGAGGGACAAGACAAAAGGACCTTTCAAACATTAGGGGTAGTTCAATACGTAAGTCATCAAAAATACGGGAAGTTCTAATACCAAGAGGAGCAGTAGCATTCGGTCGAGTTTCATACTGTCGCACCAATTGATTTTTGAAAACTGTATTAAAAGCAGGGTGCCAAGGTTTAGATGATAAATTGCTTACATAAGTTAGCTGTAGTTTCTGTCTCCGTCGAAAGAGTGAAGGTTCCCAGTCTCGGCTAGAATGCTTACAACGGGACTAGAACGGAAGGCTCCAGAGACGAGTCGTATTGCAGAGTGATGGACTGGGTCTATTTTTTTAATACGGATGGTCGTGCAGACGAATATACAATGCTGCCATAATCAATCCGCGAACGAATCACCGCACGGTAAAACATCAGCATACAGGTCCTATCAGCGCCCCATCGAGAACCACTAAGCACCCTCAACATATCGAGAATTTTGTTACATCGTAACTTTAAATCACGCAAATGAGGGTTCCATGATAGTCTTTGGTCAAATATTAACCCCAAAAATCGAACAGATGGAATGGTCCGAATTTCTGTACCATCGAGAAATATTGAAGGAGTTCGGATCTGTCGACGGCGACTGAAGGCAATACATTGAGTTTTGGCGGCAGAAAATTTAAACCCAGTTGAATTCGTCCATGACTGCAATCTATTTACTGTAAGCTGAAGTGTTCTTTCAGCTGTGGCCAAACTTCTAGCACCAACATAAATTGCAAAGTCATCCACAAATAGAGAACAGCGAACAGGAGACCGCACATTAGTAGTTATACTATTGATAGCAACGGCAAACAAAGTCACACTAAGTACACTTTTCTGCGGGACGCCATTCTCTAACCGAAAACGATCTGACAATGTAGATCCAAGGCGTACTCTGAAATATCTGTTTGAGAGAAAATTTTTAATAAAACCTAGTATGTTACCTTGTATACCCCATGATTTTAATGTATTTAGTATTCCTCTTCTCCAAGCCATATCATATGCCTTCTCTAGGTCAAAGAATATTGCAACAAGTGTTTGACGTAACAGAAAGGCATTTTGGATTGCAGATTCTAATAAAACTAACTGATCGATGGAAGATCGCCCTTGCCTAAAACCACACTGGTCCTTAGAGAGTAAATTATTATTTTCTAAGTACCAAACAAGACGGCGATTTACCATTTTCTCCACTAGCTTGCATAGCACACTAGTAAGAGAAATAGGGCGGTAGCTGTTTGGATCAGTTTTATCTTTGCCTGGCTTAAGAATAGGAATCACTGTTGCTTCCAACCAAACATCAGGAAAGAGTGTTCCTCAAACATACGATTGTATATCTTCAGGAGGGAAATCCTCCCCGATGTTGGAAGATTTTTAATCATGGAATATACAAGGTTATCAGGGCCTGGTGCTGAATCTGAAGAGGATGACAGTGCAGATTCCAGCTCTTCTATTGAGAAGGGCGCGTTCAAAGGAGAAACAGACGTACCAACGACGAATGGCATTGCTTCTTGAGTATTTTTGAAACGACAAAACCATTGCTATAGGAAGTAGACGAAGAATAATCCGCAAAATATAAACCCAATGTATTAACAATATCTCGAGGATCAAAACTTATTATTCCGTTCCGTTGTTTGATGCCCATCAAGGAAGTTGATGGAGATGAACCAGAAACGGAACGGAGTTTCTTCCAAACAGTTGATACTGGTGTTGTTCTTGATATTGTGTTAATATACTGGGTCCAAGAATTTTTTCTACTTTGTCTAAATATTCTACGAGCTCTAGCTCGAGAATTTTATACCTCTCAAGATTTTCACTCGTTGGTCGTCTGTTGAACCTTCTTAGAGCTCGTCTACGTAAAAGCAAGGCATTCTTACAGTCCTCAGTCCACCAAGGAACGGGGGGACGAGATTGATGAGTCGAGGTTTGAGGAATAGTTTTATGTGCTACGTCTAAAATATTTTCAGTTAAAGTTTGTACTATTTCATTAATAGAGTTAATATCTTCAATGTCAGGTGATACAAATTGTTCTGTGAAATCCACCCATTGTGCCTTTTGTAGAATCCACCGCGGAGGGCGTTGATTCGGACGGTGGAATGTACAAAGTGAAACATTAATCGGAGTATGATCGCTGCCGTACAGATCAGACATCGCCGACCATTCGAACTTCGTTGCCAAAATTGGACTGCAAAAGGTCAAATCAACGACTGTCCAACCACCTGTAGAAGACGATAAGTGTGTTGGGGAACCATTATTTAAAAAGACATAGATCTAATGTAGTCCTTATATTGTCAATTCGGTTTCCTCGTGAGTTACATGTAGTAGAGCCCCACGATGTGTGGTGAGCATTAAAATCACCCATCAATAGAAAGGGGACAGGTAACTGAATTAATAAGTTAACTAAGTCGTTGTCTTGGAAGGCATAGCTAGGTGGTAAATAAATGCAACATATGGTAAGTTTAAATGGTACGGTAGTCTGAACTGCGACAGCTTGTAAAGGAGTTACTATGTCTACAGGGACGGCATCAATAGAGTCACGAGCTAGTATGGCTACCCCACCCTTCGCTCGTTCTTCCGTTATGAAGTCGGCCCTGACAACAGAATACCCTCTTAAATTGAAAGTGTGCGATTGGTGAAGGTGCGTCTCTTGAAGGCAAATGAATAATGGAGACGTATCGCGTACAAGAAGTTTTAAATCTTCAATATGACTTTTGGCTCCGTTAATGTTCCACTGTATCACATTGTTGTAAATGGAAGGCGTTGACATTGAAAATTAATACTTTAGTTTATGATAGGATTCATATTTTCAATAGAGCATGCTTTGATTGGTCAGAATCAACAGACACAGAGTCACAACTAATGTCAGACTCTGATGATTTTTTGGTTTTGTTTACAAGAGGTTTAGTACTAGAACCTCCTTTAGAAGTTTTTCATTTTTT
>JAJIZJ010000825.1:0-11355 GCA_022606455.1 Callitettix versicolor | reverse complement strand
AATCAATAATTTGCGTTAACGGTACACAATATACCAGTAATAAATAATACTCTTGAGACAAGTCGAAGTATAATTATTTTATTTCCTCCCCATCCAGGATAGGAATGTATCTTGCGGTAATGGTCAAAGCTTCTTATTAACGTGAAGTTACTCCGCATATGCTCAGATAAGCCTGTCGAGAAAGGTCAACCAAGATTGCTATTCAGATCAACGCAAAACTTGGTGGTGCCTCGTGGTCGGTGAATGTACCCTTAAAAGGATTTATGGTTGTCGGATTTGACGTGTGCCACGACACCAAAGCAAAGGGAAATCCTTCGATGCTATGGTTGCATCTCTAGATGACCCCATAGAGACGGTCATATGGGGAGGATAAAAACTTATGACCGAATCACCAGATATTATTATTGGACAGGGATGTTTAGAGAGATACAGCAAGGTTCGTTCGCCGTTGTAAATCATGTCAAAAGTTTAAGTTTGACCAACAGCATCCAGCAGGAAAAATACTGAATCATGACCCACTTAGACCAGGAGAGCCAGAAGTAAAAACACCTACAAAGAAACGAAGAGGCCAACGAGATCAGACCTCTTCATTTCTGGTGACAACAAAAATTTCAGCTTCTGGAGAAAAATGGAAGCCAACAGTCCAGTTGGATCAGCCACCTTCTCCAGCGCACTCCATAGCATTACTTCTCCGTTATCATCAAAAGAAGAAGTGACACAATCGCAAGAAAGTATATTACTGATTCACCTTCCAGATGCGATCAAGAGCAGGACAGGCAACAGTACCAGAAAGAAGAGATTTTGGAAATCCACACCAATAAAACTTACGAGACAATAATGAAGAGACAACATACGCAAACCAGGTTCAGGATATAGCAGTAGTTCGGAAGAAACCAGGACGAAAATATAGACTACGACAAGACGGGAAAGCGAACCGATTCTGGCAGGCAGTAGAATAATAGTAACAGTAATGTTTTGTAAAATGAGTTTTGAATATGAATTTACTTTGTTTATAAAAAAAGGATATTTTTAGTTGGAAAGAATCTTTCCTTTTTTATAGTTTTCTTTATTCTTCAAAGAAAGGACGGAATGTAATGAAGTGATTTAAACAATAGTTTAACCCTTTATAGATCTCTGGTACATATATGTACCAATGGCCGTTTCAGCTCACTGAGTAAATAGATTATCACTGAAGTTATACAGGAGAGGTCCTGGTAACACTCAATGGTGCACAAATGCACCACTTTTTAAATTTACCGCGTCTATACCACCTAAATCGCGTTGAGTCTAGAAGAAGGTCTTCATATGTACCAGTGATTCACTCACGCTGTGAACTTTCAAGGGAAGTGTTGTGCTGGCATTAATTAATGATTTATGATCACTATACAGCAATATTTTACAAGGTAAGTTAAAAATTGTAATTGTAAAAATTGTAAATAATTGTAAACAATTGTAATAATTGTAAAAATTAAAAATTGACGTCATCACCGACGTCAATGACAAATGCACGGATGAGAACGAATTTATTTTTCAGAGAGACGAACTCGATGGAAGCCAAATTCAGTCAGTAGCGAACGATTCGGATTCAATATTAAGTGAGTTTTCACGGCTGAATGAGACATCATTACAAACTGATTTATCGTCATACAGCGAGCAGACGAGTCAGCCTTCCCCAGCCTTTGGTTCAAATTCAGAGACTGTCGATACTTTACCTCCGCTGCCGCCTTTAACTCCGCTTCCTTCCATGGTAGCTTCACATTTAGAGGTACACACTTTGAAATAAATACGTGTATTTGTGTGTGTGTATGTGTGTGTGTATAAAGTGATTTAAACAATAGTTTAACCTTTATAGATCTCTGGTACATATATGTACCAATGGCCGTTTCAGCTCACTGAGTAAATAGATTATCACTGAAGTTATACAGGAGAGGTCCTGGTAACACTCAATGGTGCACAAATGCACCACTTTTAAATTTACCGCGTCTATACCACCTAAATCGCGTTGAGTCTAGAAGAAGGTCTTCATATGTACCAGTGATTCACTCACGCTGTGAACTTTCAAGGAAGTGTTGTGCTGGCATTAATTAATGATTTATGATCACTATACAGCAATATTTTACAAGGTAAGTTAAAAATCATAATAAATAAATATTACTTTTAATATATTTGTATAATAAAACTACACTTTTAGTATTTGGAAGATGGGCAGTTAGGCTTCAACAATATAGTTATGATATTGTTCACCGAAAAGGAAAAGAAAATGTCGTTCCAGACGCATTGTCACGGACGATGGAAGATGCAGATGTTAACCTAATTACAGTACCCGATGTTGTGGAAGATAAATGGTATAATGGAATGGTGTCGAAGGTAACGTCTAAACCAGCGATGTACCCAAAGTGGACCGTTCAAGCTGGGAGTTTATTGAAAGATACTGGAAATGCAACAGGCGAACCTAAATGGAAAATGGTTCTACCAAAGGAACTAAGGATAAAAGCACTTTGGGAATGCCATAATTCTCCGACTTCAGGTCATTTAGGGGCATTCAAAACCACCAAAAGAATAACTAAAATTTATTACTGGCCTAAAATTAAAGCAGATGTAATGAAAGTCAAGCAGTAGCTAAACCAGTACATTCACATTCTGAAAACTCTATAGTGAAACATCTTGAAGAAGACATATTTTTGCAATTCGGAGTACCTAAATCAATAATTTGCGTTAACGGTACACAATATACCAGTAATAAATAATACTCTTGAGACAAGTCGAAGTATAATTATTTCATTTCCTCCCATCCAGGATAGGAATGTATCTTGCGGTAATGGTCAAAGCTTCTTATTAACGTGAAGTTACTCCGCATATGCTCAGATAAGCCTGTCGAGAAGGTCAACCAAGATTGCTATTCAGATCAACGCAAAACTTGGTGGTGCCTCGTGGTCGGTGAATGTACCCTTAAAAGGATTTATGGTTGTCGGATTTGACGTGTGCCACGACACCAAAGCAAAAGGGAAATCCTTCGATGCTATGGTTGCATCTCTAGATGACCCCATAGAGACGGTCATATGGGGAGGATAAAAACTTATGACCGAATCACCAGATATTATTATTGGACAGGGATGTTTAGAGATACAGTAAGGTTCGTTCGCCGTTGTAAATCATGTCAAAAGTTTAAGTTTGACCAACAGCATCCAGCAGGAAAAATACTGAATCATGACCCACTTAGACCAGGAGAGCCAGAAGTAAAAACACCTACAAAGAAACGAAGAGGCCAACGAGATCAGACCTCTTCATTTCTGGTGACAACAAAAATTTCAGCTTCTGGAGAAAAATGGAAGCCAACAGTCCAGTTGGATCAGCCACCTTCTCCAGCGCACTCCATAGCATTACTTCTCCGTTATCATCAAAAGAAGAAGTGACACAATCGCAAGAAAGTATATTACTGGATTCACCTTCCAGATGCGATCAAGAGCAGGACAGGCAACAGTACCAGAAAGAAGAGATTTTGGAAATCCACACCAATAAAACTTACGAGACAATAATGAAGAGACAACATACGCAAACCAGGTTCAGGATATAGCAGTAGTTCGGAAGAAACCAGGACGAAAATATAGACTACGACAAGACGGGAAAGCGAACCGATTCTGGCAGGCAGTAGAATAATAGTAACAGTAATGTTTTGTAAAATGAGTTTTGAATATGAATTTACTTTGTTTATAAAAAAAGGATATTTTTAGTTGGAAAGAATCTTTCCTTTTTTATAGTTTTCTTTATTCTTCAAAGAAAGGACGGAATGTAATGAAGTGATTTAAACAATAGTTTAACCCTTTATAGATCTCTGGTACATATATGTACCAATGGCCGTTTCAGCTCACTGAGTCAATAGATTATCACTGAAGTTATACAGGAGAGGTCCTGGTAACACTCAATGGTGCACAAATGCACCACTTTTTAAATTTACCGCGTCTATACCACCTAAATCGCGTTGAGTCTAGAAGAAGGTCTTCATATGTACCAGTGATTCACTCACGCTGTGAACTTTCAAGGGAAGTGTTGTGCTGGCATTAATTAATGATTTATGATCACTATACAGCAATATTTTACAAGGTAAGTTAAAAATTGTAATTGTAAAAATTGTAAACAATTGTAATAATTGTAAAAATTAAAAATTGACGTCATCACCGACGTCAATGACAAATGCACGGATGAGAACGAATTTATTTTTCAGAGAGACGAACTCGATGGAAGCCAAATTCAGTCAGTAGCGAACGATTCGGATTCAATATTAAGTGAGTTTTCACGGCTGAATGAGACATCATTACAAACTGATTTATCGTCATACAGCGAGCAGACGAGTCAGCCTTCCCCAGCCTTTGGTTCAAATTCAGAGACTGTCGATACTTTACCTCCGCTGCCGCCTTTAACTCCGCTTCCTTCCATGGTAGCTTCACATTTAGAGGTACACACTTTGAAATAAATACGTGTATTTGTGTGTGTGTATGTGTGTGTGTTATAAAGTGATTTAAAAAATAGTTTAACCCTTTATAGATCTCTGGTACATATATGTACCAATGGCCGTTTCAGCTCACTGAGTCAATAGATTATCACTGAAGTTATACAGGAGAGGTCCTGGTAACACTCAATGGTGCACAAATGCACCACTTTTTAAATTTACCGCGTCTATACCACCTAAATCGCGTTGAGTCTAGAAGAAGGTCTTCATATGTACCAGTGATTCACTCACGCTGTGAACTTTCAAGGGAAGTGTTGTGCTGGCATTAATTAATGATTTATGATCACTATACAGCAATATTTTACAAGGTAAGTTAAAAATTGTAATTGTAAAATTGTAAATAATTGTAAACAATTGTAATAATTGTAAAATTAAAAATTGACGTCATCACCGACGTCAATGACAAATGCACGGATGAGAACGAATTTATTTTTCAGAGAGACGAACTCGATGGAAGCCAAATTCAGTCAGTAGCGAACGATTCGGATTCAATATTAAGTGAGTTTTCACGGCTGAATGAGACATCATTACAAACTGATTTATCGTCATACAGCGAGCAGACGAGTCAGCCTTCCCCAGCCTTTGGTTCAAATTCAGAGACTGTCGATACTTTACCTCCGCTGCCGCCTTTAACTCCGCTTCCTTCCATGGTAGCTTCACATTTAGAGGTACACACTTTGAAATAAATACGTGTATTTGTGTGTGTGTGTGTGTGTGTGTGTGTGTGTTATAAAGTGATTTAAAAAATAGTTTAACCCTTTATAGATCTCTGGTACATATATGTACCAATGGCCGTTTCAGCTCACTGAGTCAATAGATTATCACTGAAGTTATACAGGAGAGGTCCTGGTAACACTCAATGGTGCACAAATCACCACTTTTTAAATTTACCGCGTCTATACCACCTAAATCGCGTTGAGTCTAGAAGAAGGTCTTCATATGTACCAGTGATTCACTCACGCTGTGAACTTTCAAGGGAAGTGTTGTGCTGGCATTAATTAATGATTTATGATCACTATACAGCAATATTTTACAAGGTAAGTTAAAAATCATAATAAATAAATATTACTTTTAATATATTTGTATAATAAAACTACACTTTTAGTATTTGGAAGATGGGCAGTTAGGCTTCAACAATATAGTTATGATATTGTTCACCGAAAAGGAAAAGAAAATGTCGTTCCAGACGCATTGTCACGGACGATGGAAGATGCAGATGTTAACCTAATTACAGTACCCGATGTTGTGGAAGATAAATGGTATAATGGAATGGTGTCGAAGGTAACGTCTAAACCAGCGATGTACCCAAAGTGGACCGTTCAAGCTGGGAGTTTATTGAAAGATACTGGAAATGCAACAGGCGAACCTAAATGGAAAATGGTTCTACCAAAGGAACTAAGGATAAAAGCACTTTGGGAATGCCATAATTCTCCGACTTCAGGTCATTTAGGGGCATTCAAAACCACCAAAAGAATAACTAAAATTTATTACTGGCCTAAAATTAAAGCAGATGTAATGAAAGTCAAGCAGTAGCTAAACCAGTACATTCACATTCTGAAAACTCTATAGTGAAACATCTTGAAGAAGACATATTTTTGCAATTCGGAGTACCTAAATCAATAATTTGCGTTAACGGTACACAATATACCAGTAATAAATAATACTCTTGAGACAAGTCGAAGTATAATTATTTTATTTCCTCCCCTCCAGGATAGGAATGTATCTTGCGGTAATGGTCAAAGCTTCTTATTAACGTGAAGTTACTCCGCATATGCTCAGATAAGCCTGTCGGGAAGGTCAACCAAGATTGCTATTCAGATCAACGCAAAACTTGGTGGTGCCTCGTGGTCGGTGAATGTACCCTTAAAAGGATTTATGGTTGTCGGATTTGACGTGTGCCACGACACCAAAGCAAAAGGGAAATCCTTCGATGCTATGGTTGCATCTCTAGATGACCCCATAGAGACGGTCATATGGGGAGGATAAAAACTTATGACCGAATCACCAGATATTATTATTGGACAGGGATGTTTAGAGATACAGTAAGGTTCGTTCGCCGTTGTAAATCATGTCAAAAGTTTAAGTTTGACCAACAGCATCCAGCAGGAAAAATACTGAATCATGACCCACTTAGACCAGGAGAGCCAGAAGTAAAAACACCTACAAAGAAACGAAGAGGCCAACGAGATCAGACCTCTTCATTTCTGGTGACAACAAAAATTTCAGCTTCTGGAGAAAAATGGAAGCCAACAGTCCAGTTGGATCAGCCACCTTCTCCAGCGCACTCCATAGCATTACTTCTCCGTTATCATCAAAAGAAGAAGTGACACAATCGCAAGAAAGTATATTACTGGATTCACCTTCCAGATGCGATCAAGAGCAGGACAGGCAACAGTACCAGAAAGAAGAGATTTTGGAAATCCACACCAATAAAACTTACGAGACAATAATGAAGAGACAACATACGCAAACCAGGTTCAGGATATAGCAGTAGTTCGGAAGAAACCAGGACGAAAATATAGACTACGACAAGACGGGAAAGCGAACCGATTCTGGCAGGCAGTAGAATAATAGTAACAGTAATGTTTTGTAAAATGAGTTTTGAATATGAATTTACTTTGTTTATAAAAAAAGGATATTTTTAGTTGGAAAGAATCTTTCCTTTTTATAGTTTTCTTTATTCTTCAAAGAAAGGACGGAATGTAATGAAGTGATTTAAACAATAGTTTAACCCTTTATAGATCTCTGGTACATATATGTACCAATGGCCGTTTCAGCTCACTGAGTAAATAGATTATCACTGAAGTTATACAGGAGAGGTCCTGGTAACACTCAATGGTGCACAAATGCACCACTTTTTAAATTTACCGCGTCTATACCACCTAAATCGCGTTGAGTCTAGAAGAAGGTCTTCATATGTACCAGTGATTCACTCACGCTGTGAACTTTCAAGGGAAGTGTTGTGCTGGCATTAATTAATGATTTATGATCACTATACATCAATATTTTACAAGGTAAGTTAAAAATTGTAATTGTAAAATTGTAAATAATTGTAAACAATTGTAATAATTGTAAAAATTAAAAATTGACGTCATCACCGACGTCAATGACAAATGCACGGATGAGAACGAATTTATTTTTCAGAGAGACGAACTCGATGGAAGCCAAATTCAGTCAGTAGCGAACGATTCGGATTCAATATTAAGTGAGTTTTCACGGCTGAATGAGACATCATTACAAACTGATTTATCGTCATACAGCGAGCAGACGAGTCAGCCTTCCCCAGCCTTTGGTTCAAATTCAGAGACTGTCGATACTTTACCTCCGCTGCCGCCTTTAACTCCGCTTCCTTCCATGGTAGCTTCACATTTAGAGGTACACACTTTGAAATAAATACGTGTATTTGTGTGTGTGTATGTGTGTGTGTTATAAAGTGATTTAAAAAATAGTTTAACCCTTTATAGATCTCTGGTACATATATGTACCAATGGCCGTTCAGCTCACTGAGTCAATAGATTATCACTGAAGTTATACAGGAGAGGTCCTGGTAACACTCAATGGTGCACAAATCACCACTTTTTAAATTTACCGCGTCTATACCACCTAAATCGCGTTGAGTCTAGAAGAAGGTCTTCATATGTACCAGTGATTCACTCACGCTGTGAACTTTCAAGGGAAGTGTTGTGCTGGCATTAATTAATGATTTATGATCACTATACAGCAATATTTTACAAGGTAAGTTAAAAATCATAATAAATAAATATTACTTTTAATATATTTGTATAATAAAACTACACTTTTAGTATTTGGAAGATGGGCAGTTAGGCTTCAACAATATAGTTATGATATTGTTCACCGAAAAGGAAAAGAAAATGTCGTTCCAGACGCATTGTCACGGACGATGGAAGATGCAGATGTTAACCTAATTACAGTACCCGATGTTGTGGAAGATAAATGGTATAATGGAATGGTGTCGAAGGTAACGTCTAAACCAGCGATGTACCCAAAGTGGACCGTTCAAGCTGGGAGTTTATTGAAAGATACTGGAAATGCAACAGGCGAACCTAAATGGAAAATGGTTCTACCAAAGGAACTAAGGATAAAAGCACTTTGGGAATGCCATAATTCTCCGACTTCAGGTCATTTAGGGGCATTCAAAACCACCAAAAGAATAACTAAAATTTATTACTGGCCTAAAATTAAAGCAGATGTAATGAAAGTCAAGCAGTAGCTAAACCAGTACATTCACATTCTGAAAACTCTATAGTGAAACATCTTGAAGAAGACATATTTTTGCAATTCGGAGTACCTAAATCAATAATTTGCGTTAACGGTACACAATATACCAGTAATAAATAATACTCTTGAGACAAGTCGAAGTATAATTATTTTATTTCCTCCCCTCCAGGATAGGAATGTATCTTGCGGTAATGGTCAAAGCTTCTTATTAACGTGAAGTTACTCCGCATATGCTCAGATAAGCCTGTCGGGAAGGTCAACCAAGATTGCTATTCAGATCAACGCAAAACTTGGTGGTGCCTCGTGGTCGGTGAATGTACCCTTAAAAGGATTTATGGTTGTCGGATTTGACGTGTGCCACGACACCAAAGCAAAAGGGAAATCCTTCGATGCTATGGTTGCATCTCTAGATGACCCCATAGAGACGGTCATATGGGGAGGATAAAAACTTATGACCGAATCACCAGATATTATTATTGGACAGGGATGTTTAGAGATACAGTAAGGTTCGTTCGCCGTTGTAAATCATGTCAAAAGTTTAAGTTTGACCAACAGCATCCAGCAGGAAAAATACTGAATCATGACCCACTTAGACCAGGAGAGCCAGAAGTAAAAACACCTACAAAGAAACGAAGAGGCCAACGAGATCAGACCTCTTCATTTCTGGTGACAACAAAAATTTCAGCTTCTGGAGAAAAATGGAAGCCAACAGTCCAGTTGGATCAGCCACCTTCTCCAGCGCACTCCATAGCATTACTTCTCCGTTATCATCAAAAGAAGAAGTGACACAATCGCAAGAAAGTATATTACTGGATTCACCTTCCAGATGCGATCAAGAGCAGGACAGGCAACAGTACCAGAAAGAAGAGATTTTGGAAATCCACACCAATAAAACTTACGAGACAATAATGAAGAGACAACATACGCAAACCAGGTTCAGGATATAGCAGTAGTTCGGAAGAAACCAGGACGAAAATATAGACTACGACAAGACGGGAAAGCGAACCGATTCTGGCAGGCAGTAGAATAATAGTAACAGTAATGTTTTGTAAAATGAGTTTTGAATATGAATTTACTTTGTTTATAAAAAAAGGATATTTTTAGTTGGAAAGAATCTTTCCTTTTTTATAGTTTTCTTTATTCTTCAAAGAAAGGACGGAATGTAATGAAGTGATTTAAACAATAGTTTAACCCTTTATAGATCTCTGGTACATATATGTACCAATGGCCGTTTCAGCTCACTGAGTAAATAGATTATCACTGAAGTTATACAGGAGAGGTCCTGGTAACACTCAATGGTGCACAAATGCACCACTTTTAAATTTACCGCGTCTATACCACCTAAATCGCGTTGAGTCTAGAAGAAGGTCTTCATATGTACCAGTGATTCACTCACGCTGTGAACTTTCAAGGGAAGTGTTGTGCTGGCATTAATTAATGATTTATGATCACTATACAGCAATATTTTACAAGGTAAGTTAAAAATTGTAATTGTAAAAATTGTAAACAATTGTAATAATTGTAAAATTAAAAATTGACGTCATCACCGACGTCAATGACAAATGCACGGATGAGAACGAATTTATTTTTCAGAGAGACGAACTCGATGGAAGCCAAATTCAGTCAGTAGCGAACGATTCGGATTCAATATTAAGTGAGTTTTCACGGCTGAATGAGACATCATTACAAACTGATTTATCGTCATACAGCGAGCAGACGAGTCAGCCTTCCCCAGCCTTTGGTTCAAATTCAGAGACTGTCGATACTTTACCTCCGCTGCCGCCTTTAACTCCGCTTCCTTCCATGGTAGCTTCACATTTAGAGGTACACACTTTGAAATAAATACGTGTATTTGTGTATTTGTGTGTGTGTATGTGTGTGTATAAAGTGATTTAAAAATAGTTTAACCCTTTATAGATCTCTGGTACATATATGTACCAATGGCCGTTTCAGCTCACTGAGTCAATAGATTATCACTGAAGTTATACAGGAGAGGTCCTGGTAACACTCAATGGTGCACAAATCACCACTTTTTAAATTTACCGCGTCTATACCACCTAAATCGCGTTGAGTCTAGAAGAAGGTCTTCATATGTACCAGTGATTCACTCACGCTGTGAACTTTCAAGGGAAGTGTTGTGCTGGCATTAATTAATGATTTATGATCACTATACAGCAATATTTTACAAGGTAAGTTAAAAATCATAATAAATAAATATTACTTTTAATATATTTGTATAATAAAACTACACTTTTAGTATTTGGAAGATGGGCAGTTAGGCTTCAACAATATAGTTATGATATTGTTCACCGAAAAGGAAAAGAAAATGTCGTTCCAGACGCATTGTCACGGACGATGGAAGATGCAGATGTTAACCTAATTACAGTACCCGATGTTGTGGAAGATAAATGGTATAATGGAATGGTGTCGAAGGTAACGTCTAAACCAGCGATGTACCCAAAGTGGACCGTTCAAGCTGGGAGTTTATTGAAAGATACTGGAAATGCAACAGGCGAACCTAAATGGAAAATGGTTCTACCAAAGGAACTAAGGATAAAAGCACTTTGGGAATGCCATAATTCTCCGACTTCAGGTCATTTAGGGGCATT
>JAJIZJ010000723.1:0-11976 GCA_022606455.1 Callitettix versicolor | reverse complement strand
CTTGTGATCATTCGGAAACTGATAAATTCTTGAAGTTGAGAACTTACACTTTATTGTTCAATAAACAACAGAAAACAATTAAAACATTATCTTTATTTTACATATGTATATTAGTTATCGGATTTCAGATACTTTCTCAGTAAAGAATTTATCATCATAAAAACGTTTAAGTGAAAAAATTAACTTTAAAACAATTTTTATGAATAACTAAACAACCAGCAGAGTGAAAAGACTAAGACATAGTTCAATAATTATTCGCTAGAATGCGATACGATCACTAGACATACAGCAGTAAGGTTTGTAGGACTATATTGGAATAGGAAAATAAGCGGGTCTTCAGGAGAAAAGAGTGACTTCCAAAACAACAAACTGTTATTTTTATCGCTACCTATCGCATATAGTTTCATTTAGTATAAAACGAACAGTTTTTAAATTAGGCTACCTACCATTAATAAAAGTAGTGCTGTATTTCATTATTTCTGACCTGATCTATTGTCTTCTAATTGTTATCATTACTCACATTCGTATAATGTTTATTATTTCTATAAGTTTGGCAAAGAAATATAATAAAACATAGTTAACATTACGCTGATTGGTAATTTAAATACTTGTTTTTGTATCAGAATTATTATTTTGTATAAACATTACTGACCGGGAGATCTAATTTAATCGTGTGTTAAAATTGAGTGTTAATCATTCGAAATTAACAGTCAAAATCATAAAAACAAATATGTTACATTTTTAAGGGGACTACTTGCCCCTATACCGTACATGATAACGTTTCTACCTTATTCACAGAAACTATGAACGATGATTGATACACCTGTTAATTTTTCCTATTTATAGTTTGTATCTTTGTACACAAGTGGAATAAAATGTTTTATTTACAACAAATCGTAGTATATTATATTTTTCTCAATTAATCTCTGAAAATAATATCAAAAATATTGTGTTTTAATGTATTTATTCTCAAAATTTTTAATGATATTTTAATACATTTATTTTCATTTATACAAGTATATTGATTGTTTTATACAGAAAGATAATCAGGAAAATATCTCTTATAGTTTTTGAGAAAAAGGTACATAAAGTTGTAAAAATTTAATTGTCGGGAAACAAGGTATAATGAAAATTTGTCACAAATACAATTAATTTTTACCTCCTAATATATTCCTGCTTTATATGATGGTTCTCGGTGTAAAACACCATCAAAAATCTTGTGGTAATTCAATAAAATTAATAATTTTCATCCTCAAGACAATATTTTTACATTGCAATACTTCTACAATATTTTTACTTTACAATACTTCCTTACAAATTATGAATGATGTTTAATATTAACCATTTGCCACCCCCAAACAATTTACTAGGACCATAATACAGTTTATTTAACTCAGAAAATGATATATTATACGATTCATCTTACAGCAAACTTGTACAAATTAGTCTTATCTTTGAAATTTTAATTTTATTTAGTTGTCTTTCGGGCAAATTAATAACTGCTTGTTTTGATAACCCTAAACAGTGAGCAAACTTGAACTTTCCTCCCTGTTTTGGGTTAGCAAAACGGTAACTTCGCTCACTACTGTAGCAAACATAAATAAACTTGATAACTGTTAGAAATTTCTTAACAGATTAAGTTGTTCCTACAATTCATTTCATTATTTACCTTCTAACAGACCGTAATTAGTTATTGTGATTTGTACAAAGTTACATTTAATTTCTAATCACTTGTTTTATGTTTCAGTTGTAAGCGTTGTTCAATTCCGATAAACCATGGGATTCGGATAATGTAAGTAAAAAAACTTTCTTTCTCTGCAGTTTGAAATTTTCTATTCATATTGACGATGTTATGTTCAGGCGCTGATGTGACAGAAACGGATTTCCCACATTTTTTTTACAATTTTCTTGAAAATCTGTTCTGACCATTAAAATCAGAACATTTCATGCTTTTGATGAAAATCGTGTCAACGAGAGAACGTTATCCGTTTTTTTATGAATAATACTCTCCTCTCTTTCTCTCTCTCTATATCTCTCTCTCTCTCTCTCTCTCTCTCTCACACACACACACACACACACACACACACACACACACACACACACACACACACACACACACACACACACACACACACACACACACACACACACACACACACACACACACACACATGCAATTAACTCACATTCGAAATTTTCGGCCGTCTTGATTGAAACTTCGCACGAAAATCGATTATAGTAATACGTTGGTAATTTCGTAAACCAGCAAATGTCCTTCAACAGTTTCAGAAAAACGGCAATTTCAAATCTTGAAAAACAAACTATAATTTTTGTCCGAAATCTTTTTGGAAATTCCACATCACCATTGTGAACAGCCTTAAAAACCGAATATATTACCACTTTGAATTTTCAAAAACCGTTGAAATTAAGAAATTTAATTTGCCATTGGTTTAGATTATTTTCGTACTTTCAATGCAATTTGAAAGTTTAAAAAGCTAATATACGCAGATTTCAATGCTGCTGATGTTGGTAGTGAAATCAGAATTTCAAAAAATGGTAAAATAAAGATAAATACTTTTGGAATCCGCTTCAATCACATCAGCGATACAGCTGATATCGCAATTTTAATTCCACTCTGACAATTTTGACGTATTTTTTTTCTCTTATGAGAAAAACAATTATTTTTTCAGGAAAACTTCGATTTGGCCGACGCCGATGACTACGAAGAAAAGAGAAATAAGATGTACGATGGCACATTGGCACAATAATTCAATATTAAACTGCGTGTAAGTGTAAAACCACTTTTATGATTTGTTATTTTATTGCAAAGCTCGGTTGTGTATTGCCAAGCATACTAATTCATAGGATTACAAAACTTGACAGAAGTTCCTGGAACATTAGTTGCTTAAATACCCACAGAGCGTGCTGGTATTATAAAAACATCATGAACATTATAAAGATTAGGTTATTAGTTTTTTAAAATTAAAATTAATTGATTTCCATTAAAAAGCTTGCTCGTGTGTGTGTGTGTGTGTGTGTGTGAGAGAGAGAGAGAGAGAGAGAGAGAGCGTGCATGTTTGGTGGGTGGGTGTTTAACAGTACAGATCACGTGGTCGTTTTCATGTTTATGGTTTTGTCGAGCCACAACTACAAAACAGCGGCCTTCAGCTGCTGAAATACCCCGCCAGTTGTTATTATCCATACACTACACTCGCGGACCAACTATTCGGTCGACATCCTCTGTTTGTTCGTGCGTAACCGTTGGACAAAAAAATAACCAAAAATGTGTTCCTTAAGCTAGGGAAGTAATTTTCCTAAACTTAAGCTCCTACCTCGTGACACTGGCTTGGCAGTTTTGGTTAAGTAGGCCCAAGATGGTTATCTTCCATGAGGCCAAAACGTTCCATCTTCTTTTTTGCTTATGGTAGGAATTTTCGTCTGTCGACATTAAGTGCCTGGGTAACCTATCCTTTGAGTTATAACGTTAACGAGGCTGTGAAACAAAAGTTGCCTTTGGAATTTAAGAAAACTTGATTTCTTTTTTATTCTTTTTAAATATATGAATTTTAATTACTTTGAAGTTTTAATTAAGACTTTTAAATTTATCTTCCTAAAGACTCTGTCCCGGGTCGTGTCGTTTGAAAGGATTTATCGGAAGAAATAAAATTCTGTTTCAACTAAGCTTTTATTTTGTTAAATTTTAAACATTAACCTTTTTCTTGACTTTATATTTTTGTAAAGTCACTTTACAATTTTTTACATATATTTATTTTTTGAACAGAATAAATAACACTGGTCCTTCTATCTAGCTTATTATAATATCAAAAATGTCTTCATAATTTTCAAATATTCAAATTATTTTTTAATTGTTTTATTTAGGCTACATAAAAATTTGAACGACTTTTTAAAAAAAAGTTCTAAAGGTTGTAAGGTGTTGTTTTGTTGTAAAGGTGTTTTAATCGTCTCTCATTTCAAGGTCATGTGTCATATCATGATGGCAGCACCAATTTTTTTTTTTTTATTTATTATTATTTATTTTTTTATTAACGTCCGACTATTGTGCACACTTGGACTAATGCAGACGATGGGATGATTTATAGCGTATGAAAATGCCAAGCCCTGGCCGGGAATCGAACCTGGATCCTCGGGGTGAAAGCCCAGTACGCTATCAACTAGGCCACCGAGGCGGCCGAAATGGGTTAAATAGTGCCGTAAAAATCGGAGAAACAGTACAAACACCTGCGATTTTCGTGTTCTACAAAGATGCCATTTTAAACCACTTAAGAATTTTTACAGCCGAGCTTTATTTCACATCTACACCCAAGGGTAGCCACCATGCAAAATTTCAACGTCATATACTTTGTTCTTGTGATACAGCAGGTCTGACAAATCACTGCAAAATGCATTTCAGCGTCAACTCACGCTCTCACGCAAATATCCTGCAAAACTCATGCATGAGAAAAAGTGTAAAATTTAAAGCTCAAGCTGTAAATAAAATGAAGACCCGAAAATTTTGACTTCCTAGTGGCAACACTGCGGCGCTGTAGATTACATTTCTCCTCTGTGTGCTTCCTCTTGACATTTCTAAGAAATCCTCAATAATATGTCGTAGCAACACAGACAGAAAAAGTGGCTTCAGTCTACCGATTAACGATCCAAGGACGAAGCAGTGGCGACAGCAGTCTGCTGATGCAGATTTTATTGACTTGAAAGTTAGATTAGATAAGGAAGCAACCAGCAATAAATAATTCCCAGAAAACGTAATGAGAATGCAGTCTACCCTATCGATACTGTAGTTCATTGGTTCTCAAAATTTTGTCTGCTTCGACCCCACTATTTTTTTTATTTTTTAGACCCCCATATGTTTACAATGTGTTGCACAAATATGCAAATGAAACTTTTATTAGGAGCAATTCAGTAATACAATTTTTTTCCATAATTTATAGTTTGTATTATTAGATATACGTACAGATATAATTATGTTTACAGAAACAGAAATTTAAGTAAAATATAAATTACATATATCATATAAATACATAAAATTTTAATGAGATGGTTGCGCTTCATGTCCTTCGATTATCTTACTTATATCCTGGGAAATATTTGTTAATATTAATCGTAAATCACCACATTTTGATATCTTGAATCGATTTTTTGTCTTTCGCAATAAATTATTTAAGTAGCTAAATCCTACTTCAATGAAGTAAGAACTAGGAAATGCTAACAATAGTGGTTCGCTGATACTGTTAATCTGACCTCAAGCCCTGGCCGGGAATCAAACCCGGGTCCTCGAGGTGAAAGCCCAGTGCGCTATCAACTAGGCCACCGAGGCGGCTGGTAGCACCATTTTCCAACGGAAATTTGCTAAATAATTGTATTTTGAAAAACCAAATCTATTAAATGATTTAAAATGGAAATGTTTTCCTTTGTTTCCTTTGTTTTCCTTTGTTAACAAGACAGTTGTTAAAATTTCCAGCCCTTATGAGCCAATAAAAGTTGTTTTTGGAAATGATATCCGTCCGAGCTCGCATCTAACTGACGAAATGATTGGATCGATTGTTCAAAATTAAAATTCCAGCATACTTTGCTTACATTTACTGAGAATTTTTTTTCTTTTAGATGATCGTTCTCTTACCGTGTCTGCTTCCATCTGCACCAAATTTGGGATTTTACCTACAGTAATTTTAAGTATTTTGGAAATAAACGAAATGAACACTAAAATTTTAATTGTAATTGAAAGGGTCCTGGAGCCTTCTTGTTATTTCTTACATTGACCTCTCGCCGCGGCAACTTTTATTTGATACAGTTTTTTCAGTACTCAGGTACGATTATTTCCAGTCGTGTCTCACACGGCCGAACCCACTTCCACGTTCACCGCGGTAACTTTCAGCTGACACAGTTTTGGGGTTATTTTGACAAAGTAAATTGTATTATTAAGAAAAAGGGCTGAACTCCTTCTCTACACTTAGCACAGACTCTCGGCTGATAGGGTCTACAGCTATAGATTATTTTACATTAAAATTCCTGCTTTCAACGAGCTGGGCATGCTCTCATGTTTTTTTTTACATTTTCAGTAAGAAGTTGTTGATCTTTTTTTTAAGAGGGGCCGTTTAAATTCGTGTTAATCATAAACTTTATTTCTTTCTTCCCCTTGTAATCAGAAGTAATCAATCTCCTGCCTTTACCTCCCTGTCTTTTACATAATCGCTACATTACATTAAATTAGTTTTTGAGGTTATGGGGTTTGGTGACCTCTTCCTGACTATAACTCATTTTGATGGAGGTCCTCACCCTTAGCCTCCCGCTGGAAAGACCCTCACATTCATAGATTTAGTGGTCTGCAGTTTTTCACCATTCCTGCATAATCCACACACGGGTTCTCTGTGGTACATTCCTATTCTGTTCATGTGTACCTTCAAACCACAATGCTCTACAATGATTTTTCCAAATGGTTTTCCTGAGTTCTGGCTGACTGCCTTCGAGTCTTGGGGAACGATTCCCGTCAGCGCTATAAGGGTTGAATTTCTCTCATCAAAGGTTTGATCCTTGGAAGGCCTTTTTTTTAGGTTTCATCAAAAGCCTTTTTGCTACCACCATTTTCCTTCTCACTTTACGTTTTCTCCCTATCGATTAACATTTTCATTTCTACGAACGTCTATCTTATTTGTAATTGCCCCGCAGGGGTGAAGACTAGCTGCATCTATTGAGAGGATTTAGACGTCCCTCGCGGTACCCGAGTCTAACACACACTTACACTTACAACACTACACTTACGACTTTTACACTTTACACTACCACTTACATTTAGGGAGGCGATAATAGCCTCAATGTGCTTTTCGTCTTAAACAAAAAAAAAAAAAAAAAAAAAAAAAAAAATGTCGCCTTGCAGATTTACGATGTTGCAGATGTCTTACTTCTTCCACCTCAGGTTAAGTAGGTCTACCCTAGTGTCCTTACAGTCTGCTGTCATTTTCTGCAATAAATTTCCATTGAATTACATTTCCAGTTCCCTCGCCCTCCATGCTCTTTTTCTTGAGTAGGTCTAATCTAGCGTCCTACAGTCTGCTGTCATTTTCTGCTTTAAAGTTCCATTGAGTTACATTCTCAGTTCCCTCGCCCTCCATGCTCTTTTTGTTGAGTAGGTCTAACCTAGCGTCCTACAGTCTGCTGTCATTTTCTGCTTTAAAGTTCCATTGAGTTACATTTCCAGTTCCCTCGCCTTCCATGATCTTTTTACTACCGGGATCCACTTTTGCCAGTTCGCCAAGGTTTTCTGGGTTTGAATGTTTCTTTCAAGCCATGAAAATCGCATAATTAGCTAAGGAAATAAAATGTCACCGAATGCATAGGTAAGGCTAGGTTAAAACTGGAGTTCGCCTGGTTTCCAGAGCCCGCATACTTAAACTAAGCTCTCCCTTAGCCACATTGTGTTAGAGTCTTCTGCGTGTGTTGTTCCACCTTGGCTGGGGGTGGAAGTATCTAACTCAATAGCAGATGAAGAAAGGTTAAATCCAGCTACAGCACATCGAAATCGCCAAACCCGTAATCACATTGAATGCATGAGAGTCTGAGTGGACGTTATCACTAGTGTTTATTATTTTAGGGTTGTCCGTGAAAAACACCACAAACACATTTTTTAATATAGTTATAAGCTACAATATTGTTAGAAGAATGGTTGGCAAAACATGGGGACTGAGACCAGTAATGATGAAGTATATCTATACTGTGATCATTAAACCTATGGTGTGCTATGGTGCTGTAGTGTGGTGGACTAAGGCCGAGCAGAGGGGGGCTAGAGAGTCTCTAAGTTGCAGAGGTTGACCTGCCTGTGCATCACTGGCTGTATGGACACTGCGCCAACGGCAGCCATGGAGATCATTCTTGGATTTCCCCCAATTGACCTTTTTGTCATGGGGGAGGCACGTAAAGCAGCTTATAGACTGCATAGTGGTGGCGGCTGGCTGCCCTCTATTTATGGGCATGCTAGAATCACAGACAAGATCTTTGACCCAATCTTGTTGATGGGGACTGATCAGATGGTTAAACGGCACATAGTATCTAGACCCTTTGATGTCAACTTGGCCTTTGAGGGGAGAGATCGTGTGTTGGAAAAACCTGGAGACATAGTATGGTATACAGATGGCTCCAAGACAAAGTCAGGCACTGGTGCTGCGGTGTGAGGTCTGAGACCGGGGTTAAAGAAAGTAATTACCCTGGGACAGCACACAACAATATTCCAGGCTGAAGTGATGGCCGTCAATGACTGTGTTCGGGAGAACTTGGATCGGGGCTTCAAGAAGGCACGTATTCATATTCTTACCGATAGTCAGGCAGCAATAAAAGCACTTGCGGGTTCTATAATACAGTCCAAGCTGGTCTGGGAGTGTCGGAAGAACCTTGACGCTCTGTCCCTGGGTAACCGGTTAACTCAACATTGGGATCCGGGGAATAGGGGAGTTGTGAGTAATGAGGATGCAGACCGACTGGCTGGACTTGGATCTACATCTGAGTTTATCGGACCTGAGCCGGCTTTAGGGATTTTTCTATCGTTGGCCAGGTCCGCTATTAAGAGATGGATTACAAATCAACACCAGATGGGACAACGTTCATGGGCATTCCCATAGTAAACGTCTCTTAAGCAAAGTTCCTTTTGGAGGACTCAAAGGGGCAGCAGATGTCCTGGGCAGAGCACAACTCAGGAGGATCATGGGGCTCATAACAGAGCACTGTGGTCTGAGGGTGAACATGAAAAGGATAGGTATGTACCACGGAAATACCTTGTGCAGGAAGGAGAAGGAAACTGCAGGTCAAATAATTTATGATTGTGAGGCTGTTGCTAGTAGGAGGCTAGGAGTTTTTGGTTTCCAAGACCCTAGGTATCTTCAGCAGAGTGAGCTAGTCAGTGGGTTGTTGGAACTTATTAGGGGCACCAATCTGCTGAACTAGGTATTTGAGGTTAAGTTGCACAATAGGTCAATCGATCGCAGTGCCTGGGGTTGAATTATCCATTCCTCTAGTATATAATCTTAATCTTACATTATTGTACTAAAAAAACTTTGATACTATTAAAACCAATTTAAATGGCAGTAATATTCGCAATTTAAACATTTTTTTTCTATTTTGTAGTAAAAGTACACGAACTTTTATCTTAATAATCATTTTTTTGTAAAAATACTACGTATTTTTTTTAAAAAAAGTAAGAAATGTAGTAGCCTATTCCTCCGAAATCTAAAGAGTTTTTAAAATTAAATTATTAGAAAAAATGAGAGTGTTCCAGTGTTAATACTTATTTGCATAATTAATTTTTATTGGATCAAGACACAAAAATATTAAACTTTATAATAAAAAATATATTTATGAAATATAAAATCAGATTATTTATTTTAATAAATAAATATACATATGTTATATTTATATAAATAAACAAATATATTTCAAAAATATTTTAAATAACACAAAAATATATTAATTATAAATACAAATGAAATAGGCTATTTACCTTAAATTAAGCTAAATTAAATTAAACTAAATTAAATAGCTAAATGCATTACAATAACCTGAGAACGTTAAAACTGACAGCGTTCGATTAAATCGTCAATTAATTACTCGGTGCTTTCTGGAAATGATGACTGAAACGCTGCCATTTATTTCAAAGTGAACGCCTCTTGTATACCTGTTTATCTTCACCTGGTGAGCTTGACAAATCAGGAACGTCGAACCTACTTCAGAGTTACGCCTTTTATTTCCGCAGTCTCCATTGTATAAAATGTTAAAATGAATGTCAGAAGAAAGATTAATTTCTGTTTAAAATAAACAAAAATAGAAATATAGTAATTTTGTGCCTTTTTTTTGTTTTATTGGAATTTTTAAACGTGTTAATCTATTATCTTTGTATATATATATATATATATATATATATATATATATATATATATATATATATATATATATGACTACAACACAGTCATAAAACCGGAGGTATTATATGCAAGCGAGACGCTAGCACTCCACACAAAAGCTACCATTGAGGGTATTTTGAAGGAAGAACGCAAAATCTTGAGGAAGATCCTTGGCCCGAGATTAACAGAAGATGGATACAGGTTGCACTCCCGGAAGACCACAGAGAAGATATCGAACCTGGCAGCAGATATCAGAAGAAGGAGGCTTCGGTTCTATGGACACATCAGTAGACTCCCAACAACGAGACTTGCCAACAGAATCCTTAAGTATATACAAGGTGTCAAATCAACAACGTCGTGGATCGCACAAGTCAGAATAGACCTACATGACGCAGGAATAGACTCAACAGACGTTGAAGACAGGAACGCATACAGGAGAAAGATGCTCGGTTGGAAGGTCCCAGAGAATGAAATCCCAAAGAGAGCAGGGGTAAAATGGACGGAGGAGCGGAAGAGGATCCATGCGGACAGGATGAGGGAGGTGTGAAGGATTAGAAGGAACAAGACATGAGTCGGAGTACTTTGCGTGATCCAACAGGGTCCATACGCAAATAATAATAATTATATATATATATATATATATATTATTTATTGTAGTACACATAGGTTTCTTTGGAAAGTCCCCGTCACACGGAATACGTAAAATTAATATGGAAATTAATATAAATCATAATAAATAAATGAATTTATATTTTATAAGTTATATTTTATGAATTTTTTACTAAGTTCATGGTTTTAATTTGTAATTCCCCGCCAATTTCCTGCCTGCTGCAGCTTTGTGTCGCTTTTGGGCACAGGAAGGTTACATCCAGCTACGGCAACTCTGGATTGTAAAAACCCGTACTCACAATGTATGAGCCCCTGAGCGGAGAATGATTTTTGATATTCGGAGTCGAAATCAGCTGCGCAGAATCGCCGTGCGCATTCTAACACCACCAATTCCAGACGTCAGTAGGCATTATTCATCACTAATAATGACTAACGGTTGAACGGATTTCCCGAAAAACTATCTTGTCCAAGCTATTAATCAATTTGTTTTTGTGTGTTTAACGTCCGACTATTGTGCACACTTGGGCTAATGCAGACGATGGGATGATTTATAGCGTATGAATATGCCAAGCCCTCGCCGGGAATCGAACCCGGGTCCTCGGGGTGAAAGCCCAGTAAGCTATCCACTAAGCCACCAAGGCGGCTCCTCCATTATAATCAAAATTTGTATATATTAGCATTTTAAATTACACTGAAAATATGGAAATTAATCCTGACCGTTGCCAAATTTGTATTTTTAGTGGAATTTAAAATGTTAATTTATATTGATTACGATGGCGAAATCAGATTTTCATAAAATGTTATGATATTTTTCAGGTGTAGGATGCTCGCTATTTTTGAACTGCACGATTTTTTAGGGGGGGGGGGTAAACAATTTGTCCAATGTGTTACGGAAATCGATTTTCGGGCTAAGTTTTAATCAAATCTAGCCAAAATTGCGAGTGCTGGGCACAGAATGAGATTATAAATAAGGTGTAGGGCCTACATAAAAAATTTGAACGACTTTTTAAAAAAAAGTTCTAAAGGTCATTCATTGTTGTAAAGGTCGTCATCGTCTCTCATTTCAAGGTCATGTGTCATGTCATGATGGCAGCACCAATTTTTTTTTATTAACGTCCGACTGTTGTGCACACTTGGACTAATGCAGACGATGGGATGATTTACAGCGTATGAAAATGCCAAGCCCTGGCCGGGAATCGAACCCGGGTCCTCAGGGTGAAAGCCTATTACGCTATCCATTAGACCACCGAGGCGGCTATTAATCAAATCAAATTTCGTGCCAAATATGCTTAAATTAGCGTTTTAATCTTCTTGTTTTATTTTATTTTAAGGCGAAAAGCACATTGAGGCTATTATCGCCTCCCTAAATGTAAGCGTGAGTGTAAAGTGTTAAAGTCGTAAATGTAGTGTTGTAAGTGTAAGTGTGTGTTAGACTCGGGTACCGCGAGGGACGTCTAAATCCTCTCAA
>JAJIZJ010000708.1:0-13133 GCA_022606455.1 Callitettix versicolor | reverse complement strand
CGACTTTAAACAGGATCACACTTTGTTCAATCGCATATACAGTAAGCCTTAAGAAAACACATATCCTCAAAAATCCAAGAAGTTATAAAAACTGAAAAAATTGCCTTATCAAAATAGATTTCACTAAAATGTTTATCATTTTGAAGATAAGACCAACACAAGAAAAATTAACACTGACCGTAACTAAAGTTTTTTTGTAATTGGAAACTTAAAATGCTTTTTATTTCTAATTTTATACGATTTGTTAAATTACGTGTATATTTATATACGTCCAAATGTTTGACGAAAATCGCAAAAATGAACTAATAAGCAATTTTAGTAATACTCTCTTCGAACGGGATATTTGAAAATGATTAAATGTAAATTGTAAGTGTATTGAGTTGTTGCATAATTTATTGACTGTATGTGTTTGTTCTTGATACATTATCTTGTATGTTTAAATGGGAAGTTAACCATGTACAAATATTACATTTATTTTAAACATTTGAGATACTGACTGCTGCATTTTCTTATTACAACATTTAGTAGTGTTGTCTGCAGATTAAACAGTTTCTCTATTATTACCCAATAATCTTGGAACTAAAAGTGTATTGCACAAATCTCAATGTATTTGCTTGTGTAATGTGTGCTTTCTTAACTAAATAAAACGTTATTGTCTTTTTTTTACTTTCTTTCTTTAGCTCATTACCACTTAACCAGCCACTCTAGTGAGATGTCTATATAATAATAGAATAATAAACTTACATATTCCTGATACTACTTTAAGTAGGCCTATATCGATACATTTTATATATATTTCGATATATTCTGATATTGTTGCTGAAATATATTTTCAGCATATTTTTATCAACAAAGCTCCTGGTTTTGATCTTATTATTGGGCAAATTCTGAGAGAAATCTCTAAGAAGAGCGCTTTGGTAAAGTTTTAGCCAATCTGATCAATACATCATTTTGCTTGAAATATGTACCTCAAAATGTGAAGGTATTGGAAGTTGTGATGATCCACAAGCCTGAAAAACTACCTAACGAAACAACATCTTATCGACCAATATCACTTTCTGCTAAGTATGTCAAAATTGTTCGAGAAACTTTTGCTAAAGACTAAAACCCATTATCGAAGATTCTAAACTCATCCTGTGATCATCAATTTGGGTTTCTGAAATAAACACTCTACAATTGATCAGGTCCATAAGTTTACTTTTAGTAATTGAACAATCGCTAGAAGAAAGAAGGTCTGCTCAGCAATATTCTGACGTTTTAGGGTTATGCATTTGACAAAGTTTTTACGTGAAGGTCTGAATTACAAACTTAAATTATTCCTTCCTGTTCAATATTCAATGATACTTTGGAATCTTATATATCAGAAAAAGATATTTCAGGGTTAAGCAAGAAGACGCCTATTCTAACTTGGAAGGAAATTAAAGCAAAGAGTGCCTCAAGGCAGTGTTTTGGGGCCAACCCTTTATCTTCTGTAATACACCCGTGATTTACCAACTTTGAACAAAGTAAGTTGCACTTTGCTGATGACACAGCAGTTTTATCTGTTGGTGACAATAATATTGAATCGATCAGACAACTTCCTCAACAAATATAAACCAAATACAAACCTGGACTAAAACGTGGCGAATTAAGCTTTAATGAAAGCAAATCAGCATATCGATTTCACTCAATACGCGCCATCGAGCACAAACCCGTTTATATTAATCACCAAGTGGTTCCATGTGAACACAGCTGAGATACTTTGGCATGACGTTGGACGCTAAACTCAGGTGGAAACCCATGCTAAGAAAATGCAGTGAGAAGTTAAAATTAAGGTACAGAAAGTTGCATTGGCTGTTGGGGTCGTTGTTCCTCCATATCAGTGTATAACAAAGTATTGATATATAAGCAAGTCCTTAAGCCCTTGGCAGGTCCTATGGTATCCAACTGTGGGGCTTGTACTGCCCAGAGTAATAGAGATATCATTCAGTTGATTTCAAAATACATGTACTTCAGGGTATAGTTGATGCCTTTGGTACATCAGGAATGAGAACATACATAAAGATCTTGAGGTTCCAACTATTGATAGTGAAGTCAGTAAATTTGCAGTACGAGTGTCATAGACGAAGATTGCAACAACGCATACAATGTCGAAGCACTCCAACCACTTAACAGCGATGTCTAATGAGAAGATTGAAAAGAGTTAAACCATTTGAACTGTGTAGCTCTTAGGTCACATTAGTTAAGTGACTATTAATTATATACTAAGGGATTGTCAGTGATTGACCTTAGTGGAATGTTGTATCGTAGTAGTTTGGAGTTAAGGACAAAGAGCTTATTAGTGTATTACTAGATTGCTATAATAATAAAAAAAAATTATAAAAAAAAAAAAAAAAAAAAAATATATTTTAGATATTTGAAGTAGTATCCTGGGCACTTGAGGACAAGCCACGTGCCTACTCCTACCTAATTACGTCTGAGTAGAGGAACCTCTCTCCTTGCACCTCTGTTCGCTCAGTAGTCGAGGCCTTCCCCGCCCTAATCCAGTGATCCTGTCACAAAATGGTGTGTTTTAAAATAGCTGATTTAAAAAAAGGCTGACTTCTAAAATTGTAGATTTCAAAAATGGCTGACATTCTATAACAAAAAAATACTGGAAGGTTTATAATATGAATTAAATTAATAATGATTAAGGAATAAACATTATAGATTTAGTTGTTCCTACTACTCAGAAGGGTTCCATAGCTGTGAACTTAGCAGATGACCCAGATACACGAGGGCATTCTGGGTGGTAACGATAATGATGGTGATGATGTTCAAGGAGGTGGGGGTGATTGTATTTATGGTAATATGGAGGTGGTTGTGGGTATTGCCACTCTCTCCGTGAGGTATTTCCATTTTCTATGAGGGTTTTGTTAATAACTGCATTATCGAATATTTACACTTAGTATCAACAGAAATCGAACAACATATTGTTGTTGAATATTCCACGTACCATTACTTATATACGTTTGATTATATGAATATAGTTTTAGAAAAAGTAACAAGTAGGCTATGTATAAATTTTATACGTAGGTTGTTTATAAATTTTTAAGTAACGATAGAAGTCAAACAGAATAGCTGCGTGCGCATACACAAACGTAAATCAGAAATAGCAGACGAAAAAATTGCGTGCTATTTTACTTTGAATCAAAATAAACTGCTGGCTGTATATTATTGTTTTCGATACTAGACATTTCCTTTCTCTTTTATATTGTGTAAGTGCGAATACATACTTCACATACATTGCCGGAAGTCAAGATAATCAGACATGTATTACAGATAGAGATTAATAAAATTTTTAAAATAATAATTAAAAATAAATAATTAGTAAATAGATTATACCTTAACAGGTAGTAAAATACAGTTACACACACACACACACACACACACACACACACACACACACACACACACACACACACACACACACACACACATACACACACACACAGACAGACACACACACACACACACACACACACACACACACACACACACACACACACACATTTAACAATGCTCTGTAAATAAATAGCAGATTATGAAGCTTATGGTATAACCAAGAAAAAACATTCAAGTCATCAGTGAACATAGTCTTGAAATTTGTAAACGTCTGATGGTTGTCGCCGCCATCCCCATGATACCAGCGAACATAATCACTTTTCGACAGGTAAATATAACAATGACAGGACGCGCAGCTGTTAGTCGCTGACGTGATGGAAGCAAATTTCCAACAACAATTTATTTTACCTTACACTTCTTTTAAAATCCTATTTCACCATCCTAATCAACGTTGAAATCTGCTTACATTAAAGGTTTAAGCTTGCAAATTGCTTTGAAAATACGAACTGCTAGATTTAGTTTTGAATTGTCAACGGAATTTACAAATTTAAGATACAGATTTTTGTTGACTTTAACGTTGACTCCGATAGCGAAATCAAATTTCCAAAAAAAAAATTTAAATCATCGTATAAAGAGGCGAAATTAATTTTTCTTTCAATAGAGAATCTGGAAGTTTGTTTATACGCACGTTATGGTTTCTTCCTTGTTTGATACTGGGTTTTCCTAGATTTTCGTTTATACTGCTGTCTTGAATTTGGTCTTATGTATTTGTTCTACATGGTCGTTAACGAATAAGTCTTTAACAAATTTTCGCTTCATTGTAACTCCCTGGTGTCTATGTTATGGCGCCATAACTGATTCCAATCAGTCGGTGTTGCACTTCAATGGTTAACGTTACAGTAAATAGGTACGTAACGGCTTTTGTCTTCATGAAGTATCTTCATCTTTACCTTCAGATTATGTTACTGCACTAAGTACATCAAGTGGTTGAAGTTCTTTCTACATAATGATTGTGCTGTACAAAAATACGAAAACATTAATGGCCTTGCCATCAAAGTTGTAAACGTAAAAAAAAGTTGGCACAAAGATGACGTCTACACATCTTGTTCTATGAGTGTTATAGAATAGTTTAGTAACAAACCTATAAGTCAAACTGGAAGAATTGCACATTCATGCGTCTTTCTTATTACAAAGCACATACATGTGTTTCTTGTGACAAAATTACTGGTGACCACGAAAGACACGTTCTTACAATATGTGATCGAGCAGGCCTACACAGCACACGGGCAGAAAGTTTGGGTTACGACAATGCCATAGATAACAAAAAACCTGAGCCTCATCACACAAAATTTCGTGAGAAATGAGGTTAAATACCTGTTGTGTTTTGACTTATAAAACAAAATGGTACCTGATAGACCGGTATTTTCAGACGCGCAGAGTCAGGTGGTGCATTTTCAATAAGAAATAAGAGATGCACTGGGACTCGGAAATCTTTGGACTCATCTGGTGAACGGTTCTGTAAGAGCTTGATGATAAAGTTGAAGAACGGACCCATCGAATCACATCCAACAATCGCTGCAAGTTTCTCTTACTGATGTGATAAAAGGGAATTACTAAATTTTGTATCTTACAATCAATCCAGTATGACCAATATAATCAGCATAATTAATGTTCCTAATTTCAATGGGTTTTAAAAATTTAAAACACTAATTTATGCAGATCTAAAAGCTGGTCACGATGGTGGGAAAGTTTAACAAAAAAGCTATCAATGTCGAAAGTGAAAATACTGCAACTGCTTGAAACTACTATATAAAGTGCTAAGGAAAAACCTTGCCCACTTCATGGACCTATCCCACAAAAAAATCTTTTTATTAAATTTATTTTTTTAATCTGTTACCATAAAAACAAATAATAGAACTTCATTACATAAAATTTCGTTTTGTTTTTCAAATTATACTTTCGTTTTTACAGCTGATATGAAAATAAATATATCTAATGGAGGAAAAAGAAGCATTGAAGAATATATTGTCGCTTTAGGAATAGTTGAAAAAATCCTTCTTTAGTGCTCTTCTACGGTACATAATGCATAATGTATTCTTGAAAGTTTTAATGTCTTGTAATTCCCACGACGGCGGTATTTGTAACTATGTTTTGCAAAAATATGCTAAAAGTAATTACTGATGGCGAGACGATACGACTGATAGCAACATGCAGCAAACAGAATAGAGATAAGATCGACAGGTATGTGGTAAATATATAACTCTTATATGTTTAATAAAAGCTAGTATATTTCCAAGTGTTACATATTTTCCATAACATGTGTACTGACTAGCTGTATCTCAGGTCGTAGGTGTGAGCGCTATTACCGCAGATGCTTTAAACTAGACCATGATTCTTTTGACCTGGTATATGCAGTAGAGTACAGCCACCTATTAACATATATATATATATATATATATATATATATATATATATATATATATATATACATAGTTATATATATATATATATATATATATATATATATATATATATATACTATATATATCTTAAAGCGGCTGTACTCTACATGCATATATATGCCCATAGAACGTTGGTAAACTTTCACTAGTAAGAATGATTTGCTATTTTTAGAAGACTTTCCATACACTATAACGCAGTGCTATTATCTTACACAGTATATAGAGTCATATAATTTTTTTCCGACGAGAAGCCGTTAGCATTATCATCGCCAAAGATAAATCATACATTGTCATACAGAGTCCCAGGTACAATTATTCAAACACAGTTTAGAAACGCGTTTGGCGTACTCGTGAAATACTGATGCCATGTCGATGAAGCCGAATGAGTAACGAGGATCAAGATGCAACACTAATTGATACAGGTAGTGTTTACCTTGTACACACAGGTAGTGTTACCTGTGTGTACAATGTGTTACGATGTGTGTAGTGTTTACCTTGTATTACAGGTAGTGTTAATAGTATTAGGTCAATGATGATGAGCTAGGGAAGGATGGCGACAGCAGTAAACAAGTACCGCTTACAAACACCTATAATTCCAAGCTCAATGTCCGAACTTCTTTCTGCTTTCAAACATCTTACGCTTGCGAACAGAAGTTCCTGAATTCCCGATCAACATTATACGCACGCTTCAGTTTAGCTTCACGCTGTGCTCGGCTTATCTTGGGTTCTAATATACGCTAAGTTATCACATTTCTACCAAAGCATTACTGCCGGTGTCACAGGCACACTTTACTCCCAGGCAAAGTGTACTCCCCACGGTACAAAAAGCCTAGGCGAATTGTACCCCCGGTAAGAAAGCCTAGGCATTGCGTACTCCCGGTACTCCCATGAGATATACTACATACCGGCATATTAGAACGTCAAAAGGGGGTAAACTGTGCCTGGGGTTTTCTTACCCCCCCATGAGATATACTACATACCGGCATATTAGAACATCAAAAGGGGTTAAACTGTGCCTAGGTTTTTCTTATCTCCCATGAGATATCTACATACCAGCATATTAGAACATCAAAGGAAGTAAGCTGAACCTAGGTTTTCTTATCTCCCCATGAGATAGCCACTACATACCAGCATATTAGAACATCAAAAGCGTTAAATTGTGTCTAGGTTTTTCTTACTTCTCCATGAGGATTTACTACACATAGGCATATTAAAACTTCAAAGGGGATACACACGATTTTTAAGGTTTTTCTGTACTCCAAAGATATCTACTATATCAGCATATTAAAACAATCAAAGGAATACACGGTGTTTAGCTTTTCTTACCCCGCTACGAGATTTCCATTATATTGGCATATTAGATAGTCAAAGAGCTACACAATATACCTATAGGTTTTCTTACTCCACACGAAATCTACTATAGTCGGCATATTAGAACATCCTAAAAGCGCGGGTACACTGAAAACGCTGGGTTTTCTTACCCCAAAGATATCTACTATATATCGGCATAATAAAACGTCAAGCTGAGTACACTGTACCTAGGTTTTTCTTACCCCCCAGATCTACTTTGCATGTCGGTATATTAGAACATCAAAGAAATTTTACGGTGTTTCAGGTTTTCTTACCCCAAGATATCTACTATATATCGGCATATTAAAACGTCAAAAGGAGTACACTGTGCCTAGGTTTTTCTTACCCCCAAGTTACCTACTATAGACGCTATTAAAATGTTAAAGGTTGTACTCTGAGTCTAGGTTTTTTCTTCCCCGACTCTATGAGATCTACTATAGGCCTATAGCGGCAAATTAAATCGTGTCTTAATCATGTATTTCTGAAAGTTTGTGTTTGTTTGACCAGACCAGACCAGACCAGACGAATGACAGGTTTGTTATTTATTAACGTTTGTTATTTACGCATTAACTGGCTTTTACCCAGTCTACTGCAGCAAATTAAACAATGACGTTTTGTAACAAGTTTGGTAGTGGTGTGAATAATAAATGTTTGACTACTTAGCATTCTTCCTACCCAGTCTTTATATTTAAGTGTTAATTATTTACCGTAAAATAATATTATAGGTAGGAGGTAGCGCAATGCTTAGCTTATTTAAACGCCATATTTTACCCAGTCTAATGTAATTATTTAGAATCAGTTTTGTGCAAGTGTTATACTAGTTGTTACCTGTTGCGGCTTTGCCTGCAATTATAATGTAGGCTATAAAATTTATAGTCTATTTTCAAAATCAGAATAGATAATTTCATTTTAATATATTTCTATTTACAATATTATACGATTTATGGTTTTCGGCCAAGAAATATACATTTTTGCTACTCGATACTCTAAAACAGGGTCCTGTCATATTTTAATAAAATACAGTATTATTAAAAAATCACTATTATTCAATTAAACTGGAATAGTATTGTGTTTATCTCAGGTACCTAAACCGTGTTCATACCAAATTTAATCTCAATTGGTCCAGTAGTTAAAGTGTGATTGAATAACAAACAAATAAACAAAAACAAACTTTCAGAAATATAATATGATTACCTGTTAACCGTCACGGCTTTTCCCGCAATCGTAATATACATTAAAGATCACGCATCACCGTGTTAGGACCAACAACCGTGTCAGTTAGGTTATGGTGTATTTCTTTTTTAAAATAAAGGTTTTTTTAACGCACCACCGTGTTAGTTAAGATATGGAGTACTCTTTAAAAAAAATTAAGGCTTTTTTCCTGCATCACCGTATTAGGCCCAACAACCGTGTCAGTTAGGTTCTGGAGTACTATTTTTTAAAAAATAAATGAAGGTGTTTTTTAATGCATCACCGCGTTAGGCTTAACAACCATGTTAGTTAACTTATGCAGTATTCTTTTTTAAAAAAAATATAAAGATTTTTCACTCATCACCATGGCCTAACAAACGTGTCAGTTAAGGTTTGGAGTACTCTTTAAAAAAAAAAAATAACGGTTTTTTTCACGCATCACCATGTTAGACTTAACAACCGTGTCAGTTAAGGTTTGAAGTACTCTTTAAAAAAAATAACGGTTTTTTCACACATCGACATAATAGGCCCAACAACCATGTCAGTTAGGATATGTGGTATTCTTTAAGAAAATATAAAGGTTTTTTTACGCACCATCGTGTCAGTTAGGATATGTAGCCTAGAATTCTTTAAAAAAATATAAAGGTTTTTTCACGCATCACCGTGTTAGGCTAACAACCGTGTCAGTTAGGATATGTAGAATTCTTAAAAAAAATATAAATGTTTTTTCACACATCATCGTGTAGGCCCAACAACCGTGTCAGGATATGTCGTATTCTTTAAAAAAATATAAAGGTTTTTTCACGCATCACTGTGTTAGACCTAACAACCGTGTTAGTTAAGTTACTCTTTAAAAAAAATATAACGGTTTTTTTCTTGCATCACCTTATTAGGCCCAACAACCGTGTCAGTTAGGTTATAAGTACTATTTAAAAAAAATTAATAAAGGTTTTTTTAATGGATCACCGTGTTAGGCATAACAACCATGTTAGTTAGCTTATGGAGTATTCTTTTAAAAAACTATAAAGTATTTTTCACGCATTACCATGGTAGACCTAACAACCGTGTCAGTTAAAGTTTTCAGTACTATTTAAAAAATAAAGGTTTTTTTCACACATTACCGTGATAGGCCCAACAACCGTGTCAGTTAGATATGTAGTATTCTTTAAAAAAATATAAAGGTTTTTTACGCATCACCGTGTTAGGCCTAACAGCTGTGTAAATTAGGTTATATAATATTCTTTAAAAAGTAAAGGTTTTTTTACACATCACCGTGATAGGCCTAACAATCGTATCAGTTAGGATATGTAGTATTCTTTAAAAAATATAAAGGTTTTTCACACATCACCGTGATAGGCTCAACATCCGTATCAGTTATGTTATGTAGTATTCTTTAAAACATTATACAGGTTTTTTCACGCATCACCGTGTTAGGCCTAACAACCATGTCAGTTAGGATATGTAGTATTCTTTAAAAAAATATAAAGGTTTTTCACACATCACAGTGTTAGGCCTAACAACCGTGTCAATTAGGTTACGTAGTATTCTAAAAAAAATAAAGGTTTTTTCACCATCACCATGATAGGCCCAACAACCGTGTCAGTTGGGATATGTAGTAGTCTTTAAAAAAAATATAAAGGTTTTTTCACGCATCACGGTGATGGTTAGGCCTAACAACCATGTCAGTTAGGATATGTAGTATTCTTAAAAAAATGTAAAGGTTTTTCACGCATCACCGTTTTAGGCTTAACAACCGTGTCAGGATATATAGTAGGCTATTTTAAAAAAAATATAAAGGTTTTTTCATGAATCACCTTGTTAGGCCTAACAATCTTGTCAGTTTGGTTATGCAGAATTCTTTTAAAAAATTGGTTTCTTATCACCCAAAACCCGTGTTAGTCGTATTTTTATTGTTTTACCGATTTACAACACGTTACTGATTTTCGCCTGGTACCAATTTTGAGGTTATGTTGGTCACTTTTATTTTAGATTTTATCGTACTTCTCGTGCTTTCATATTTTGGATTCTTGCTCTTGGGCACATAATAAAGCATTTTAGTAACAAAAATATCGAAAAATATAGGTTATGCTACACTGCATATTTACTATTTTTTCATGTAATGTAATTACACAAATATATATACTACCTTACAATTGGCACTCTGTGTAGGGATTTTTTACATTTAATATTGAAAATTCAACACAAAGTAACAAATTAAAGTCAGTTTTGAAAAAAATGTCAACTAAAATATTGAAAATATTACATTAAAAACAATAATTTTGCAATAAATAAAACACAGATTAAGATTATTAAAATAGGATTGAATCTATGTTCATCTCAGGTAACTAAATCACATGTCCAGTAAATAACTACAATTAACACATGACACAAAACTAAAAACTGATAATTATTTTGGGCTGGGTAAGTAGTATAATGACGTTTTGTAAAACGGGAATAGGCCTATATGTATCTCTGATACTTAAATCATATTCGTACCAAATTTCATCTCAATTGGTCAAGTGGTTAAAGCGTGATTGAATAACAAACAAACAAACAAACAAACACACAAACTTTCAGAAATATAATATGAATTAGATTCGTTACAGATTAGTAAATTATGAATAACCCATTTTAAAATATTGTAACTGCCATTATACTATTTACCCAGTCCAACATAATTATTTAAATTTCAATTATTAATTTTATAACAGTGCCGTTTTTATACTTTTTAAAAAATATTGGCCATTAAGTATATTATTTAGAAATGAACCATTTTTGATTTTGAAAATCGACTGTATTAATTGTATTGCAACCTTCTTGAAATTTGCGGGCGAAGAGGCAACAATTAACAGCAAGTAATATTAAAAATATAAGAAATTTGTCCGTGTGTTTGAATATATGATTATACTAGCTGTTACCCATTGCGGCTTTGCCTGCAATTATAATGTAAGCAATAAAATTTATAGTCAATTTTCAAAATCAGAATAGGTCATTTCATTTTAATATATTGCTATATACAATATTATATGATTTATGGTTTTCGGCAAAGACATATATTTTTGCTACTCGATACGATAAAACAGGGTCATGTCATATTTTAATAAAATACAGTATTATTAAAAGTCATTATAATACAATTAAACTAGAATAGTATTGTGTTTATCTCAGATACCTAAAAAACGTATTTCACACCAAATGTAATCTCATTTGGTCCAGTAGTTAAAGTTTATTCGAATAACAAACAAATAAACAAACACAAACTTTCAGAAATATAATATGATTAGCTGTTACCCGTCACGGCTTTGCCTGCAATCATAATATACATTAAAGATCATGCATTACCGTGTTAGGACCAACAACCGTGTTAGTTAAGTTTTGGAGTACTCTTTAAAAAAAAGGTTTTTCCTGCATCACCGTTTAACCCAACAACCGTGTCAATTAGGTTTAGAAGTATCTTTTTAAAAACTAAATAAAGGTTTTTAATGCTTCACCGTGTTAGGCCTAACAACCATATTAGTTTGCTAATGGAGTATTCTGTAAAAAAATATAAAGATTTTCACGCATCATTATATTAGGCCTAACAACCGTGTCAGGATATGTAGCCTAGTATTTTTTTAAAAATATAAAGTTTTTGACGCATCACCGTGATAGGTCCAACAACCGTGTCAGGATATGTAGTACTCTTTAAAAAAAAATATAAAGGTTTTTCACGCATCACCGTGTTAGTTAAGTTATGGAGTAATCTTTAAAAAAAAATATAAAGTTTTTTCCATGCACAAACCGTATTAGGCCCAACAACCGTGTCAGTTGGGTTTTGGAGTACTCTTTTGAAAAAAATAAATAAAGTTCTTTTAATGCATCACCGTGTTAGGCCTAACAACCATGTTAGTTAACTTATGGAGTATTCTTTAAAAAATATTAAAGATTTTCACGCATCACCATATTAGGCTATAATCAACCTTGTCAGTTAAGGTTTGGAAACTCTTTAAAAAATAAAGGTTTTTTTTCACACATCACAATGATAGGCCTAACAATCATATCAGTTAAGATATGTAGTATTCTTTAAAAAATATAAAAGTTTTTTACGCTTCACCGTAAGTAGGCCTAATAACCGTGTCAGTTAATATACTTAGTATTCTTTTAAAAATTTAAAGTTTTTCACACATCACCGTGACAACCGTGTCAGTTAGGATATGCAGTATTCTTTAAAAAAATAAAAGGTTTTCACGCATCACCGTGTTAGTTAAGTTATGGAGTACTCTTTAAAAAAATATAAAGTTTTTTTCATGCATAACGTATTAAGGCCCAACAACCGTGTCAGTTAGGTTATGTAGTACTCTTTTGAAAAAAATAAATAAAGGTTCTTTTAATGCATCACCGTGTTAAGCCTATAAGTATGTTAGTTAGCTTTTTGGTATTATTTAAAAAAAAATAAAGATTTATCACGCATCACTATGTGGAAAGCCTGACAACCGTGTCAGTTAAGGTTTGAAACTCTTTAAAAAATAAAAATTTTTTAACAATCACAATAATAGATCTAACAATCATATCAGTTAGGATATGTAGTATTCTTTTAAAATTTTAAAAGGTTTTCACATCACCGTGATAGGCCTATATCAACCGTGTCAGTTAAAAATATATGCAGTATTCTTTAAAAAAATATAAAGGTTTTTTACACATCACCGTGTTTAGCCCCTAACAACCGTGACAGTTAGGATATGTAGCCAAATAATCTTTAAAAAAATATATAGGTTTTTTTACGCATCA
>JAJIZJ010000288.1:0-12588 GCA_022606455.1 Callitettix versicolor | reverse complement strand
TCCAACTTTCCAAAAGTCAAAGTCTTCATTGTACACAATTTTACAAATACATTCATAACACAAAAGCCCAGGTCGACCTATATATGTAAATTTTCTAAATATTATTTGTTTTGGCGCTTTTGAAAAATCGATCACATTTTTCGAGTTGCTCATAATCATCAAAAAATCCAAATGAGTAATATTATTAAAATCCACACGAGAATAATCAAAATCTTTGATATCGCATTTTAAGTTCATCCAAGTTGATTTAAAAATATTTTCAAAAAGTTTTCACTGATAATGGTAACTCCAATTTTTCGATGTCTTCAATTTTTCTAACACACGCACAAACTTCTTTTGAACACAAGTCAAATAAACTTAGTGGAGATGACATTAGTTCAAAAATTTAAATCCGAAATAATGATTTGCACTTTATAAAGGAAGTCCTGGCCGGACGAGGTACTCGCAAAATGAAGAAGTTGAAACGTACGCCTCGAAAGTAAAACCTAAAATCGCAAAGACGATTCCAAAGACGAGTCGTAAAACAAAAAGTACGCCTCGAAAGTAAAAACCTAAATTCGAAAAGACGAGTCGTAAAAGGAAAGTACGAAAGACGATTCCCAAAGACGGATCATCGCGAAGACGATTCTTCCAAAAACCACGCCCCGGCACGCGACAGGCTTACTAAGCCACGCCCCGGCACGCGACAGGCTTACTAAGCCACGCCCCGGCACGCGACTGTAGAGGGTTATCGGGGTCAAGTGGGCGTTTAATTGGTGTTATCAGGGTTATCAGTGGCCTATCAGGCGATAAATTGGGGTTAATTGAGGTTAAGTGGGGTTAATTGGGGTCAAGGGGCGTGGCCTACGTGGAGGGGGAAATGGGCGGGGTGAGCCAGAACCGGCATTTTATTACTACTATATATATAAGTTACATAAACAATAATTGTAGACTTTGCTAGATTTAGTGTTGACAATGTAGTTTTATTCATAGTAAGAATTTTCATTATACCATGAGAAAAAAGAGTAGAAGTCAGTGTTAGTCGAGTTTTCACTCAGTTCGCATCTCAATGCATATGAGACGAACTTAAATAATTATAATAAGTTTTAAGTGGATATTAAAGTCTTATTGTAATTAATAAAAAGTTGTTTTTTAAAAAGCGACATCCTCGAAACCATACCATAAGTGGCGCAGTCGGTAGGACACATGGGGAAAATTAGCGCACATCATTTTTCTTCACTTTCAACTGATTAACCGAAGTGTCGAACAAAAGACCAACAGTTTAATTTAATAAGCTTATATTATTAAATTGAAAAAAAGCAACCGGCAAAGTGAAGATTTGCAACCGTAGAGTGAACATCTACATCCGAAGTGAAGTGAAATGTTTGTGCGAATTTTTCGTGGCAAGTGCGCGTAAAATGAGCTAAGTATTTTGGATCTTATTGTAAGTAGATCCCACAAAATAGTTTTGTATAGCCTATATTTTATTATTTGATTTTTAACTTTAATTTTGATTTATTTTTGTGTGTAATAATAACTAAATATTACAATGTCTATCCCAACGCTGAAGAAAGAATACCTGGACATGATTCTAGAGTTTAGCGGAGAACCAACCATGCTTAATAGATTCATCACAATATGTGATAAAATGGTCAATAAATTCTTTGTAGCTGATAATTTAGAAGATTTCCAAAATGAATATTTGTTTTCGTCCATATTATCAAAATTAAAGGGGAAAGCTCTTGAAATGGTAGTTAATTCTAATACTTATGTTTCAGCAGTTGTAAAAAGAATTTTGATAACTAGTTATTTAGATAAAAGGGATTGTTTCACTTTGAATCTTGTAATGGCCGAATTAAAGCAAGAAAACGGCGAATCACTTTTCAAATTTTATGAAAAGATTCAAAAGCTATTAAATTTACAGATAGCATTTTTTGTAAACAGAGAACCATCCGCTAGGGATGTTCTATGCAAGTATATACAAAAATTAGCATTACGTGTTCTGTTAAGGGAACTTCAGGAACCGCTAGGGTCCCTCATGAGAACTAAATACCCCATCTCACTTGAAGAAGCAGTCGATATGCTTACAAACGATTTCAGTTTAAAAACAACAAATTATTCCAAACAAACCGTTCCAACATTCCACCAAAAAACCAATACATGCGAATCCGTAAACCAATACCTAACCATCAGTTTCAACAAAACCCTTATAAACAATTGCATCAACCAGTACAACCCAATTTTAACTATGGACACAGACAACATTACAGTCAGCCACAAAAATATTTCGTAAGTAATAATACTCCAGAAACAAATCAAAGTTATCGACCCACGCCAATAAGCATTTCGACTAGACAAACGGGCACAGCGATCAGACAAAATAAATTATACCAGATGACCGGCAAGCAGGTTGACCAAGAAAGTGATGTACGAACTGACGAGGCAAATGCCTAATGTTTCCTTATCAGACCAGGATTTGACAGACTTTGAAGAAACCCAATTCGAAGACGAAAGTTACCAAAATAATAGCATTTTCGATACCGAGGAAACCATGTACTCCGACAGTGTTGATAAAACAGCTTTTTCAACAGAAACGGGGCACTTTGAATTTTTAAGATTTCCGTTCGGTCTCAAAAATAGCCCACCGACTTTCCAAAGAGTAATGAACAACATTTTTCGAGGGATTCAAAATGAATCATGCTTGACCTACCTCGACGATATAATAATATATTCTACTAGTTTAGAAGAACACGTAAATAGGTTAAGAGAGGTTTTCAACAGATTAAGAGAAGCTAATTTTAAAATTCAACCCGATAAAACAGAATTTTTGGGAAAAGAAGTCGCTTATTTAGGGCATATAGTGACACCAGAAGGAGTTAAACCTAACCCAGACAAAATCAGAGCTATAAAAAACTATCCGATTCCGAAAACACCAAAAGAAATCAAAGGATTTCTTCGACTACTTGGATACCACAGAAAGTTTATTAAAGACTTCGCGAAAATAACAAAACTCAAATAACAAAAAACCCACTGTTTAAAAAAAGAAGTCAAAATTGATATTAATAAACCCGAATATATAAATTGTTTTGAAACTTGCAAAAATATCTTATGTAATGAACCTTTATTACAATATCCGGACTTTGAAAAAGAATTTATTCTGACAACTGATGCAAGCAATTAAGCAGTAGGTGCAATTTTATCACAAATCAAAACGGAGTAGACCTACCAATAGCATACGCCAATAGAACTCTTAATAGACGGGAATCCCAATGTCCTGCCATTGAAAAAGAGCTTCTTGCAATCATTTTTGGAACTAAATACTTCAGACCTTACCTATACGGAAGGAAATTTAAAATTTATAAGGATCATAAACCCCCACAGAGGTTATTTTCCGTTAAAGAACCAAATTCCAGGATACTTAGGTGGAGATTAAAATTAGAGGAGTACGATTATGAGATTAGGTACAAAAAAGGAAAATTAAACCGAAATGCCGACGCCTTGTCGAGGATACAGCTAAATATCACTGAGCATAATGCGAACAATTAGCGTGCTACGGATGAAGAACTACACAAAACAATAGCCGAGTCGACTAGTTTGTACTTTCCTGAATTGGACGTAATGAATCAATAATCGCAAATTTTGACGCGGAAGAGGAGATACACGCCGCAGATCAAGAGGAAATAAACGCAGAAAGCGACCAGACCATCTTTCTTAACTTACTTCTTTGAACTTCTTGAACTTGAAGTTCTTTCTAACTTTGAAGGGAACACACAAGTGGAAATACCCATCTCAGACGAGCCGGTAAATTTCGGAAAAAACCAAATTTTGCTAAGTCTTGTGAAATATCAACCTAAGGACGTAAAAATACTAAAGCTATTTTAGTATTTACTGGTAGTATACCAGTAAAATAAGATTAATAGTTGAAATATCTGAAAATAACTTATATAATGACATTGTTAAGTTTGTGATGGAATATTTGGTACCCAATGTTAAATATATAATTTATTTTGAAAACGACTTTTATGAAAAATTTGTGACATGTATAACTAAACATTTCAAAAATTCAAAACTTTGGTTAGTTAAATGTAACACTAACACACTCTAGTTAAATGTGACTAGAGAAGATGAAATTCAAGAAATAATAGAAAATTATCACGTAAGCAAAACTAATCATCGTGGTATACAAGAGACTTATGAACAAATTAAGCGAAAACTCTATTGACTCAATATTAAACATACATCCAAAATTTTATTGATAACTGTGAAATTTGTTTATATGCAAAATACGAGCCTGTACCATTAAAACTTGAAATTAATCTTACACCCACACCATCAAAACAGCTACAGATAGTGCTTGTAGATAGCATTTCACTAGAAGAACAGATTTCTGAGTATCATTGACGGTTTCTCCCGTTACGCAACATCTCCATTGTACATATTGTAAATTTTTATTTTTACCGTTTGTTTAGATCGTGCTCTAATTACATAGCAAGTGGTCCCTTTTCTTTTACTTCTTTGTTATTATTAATATTATTTTTATTAGGCTCGTCTGTGTTAAAGAATTGCATAAGTATCTTCTTGTCACAAAATAATAATTTATTATTTACGAAATCTAAGGTAATTTTTAATTCCCTAATATTATCTAGTCCAAGTAACAAGTCAAAATCTTTGTGAATATCAAATAAATAGAATTTTGAATTCTTCCTTCCTAAAATTGGTAATTTTAAGCTAAATTTTTCTTTCGAAATTCCATGTGCTGTGCTTACTTCAAACGGTTCTTGTTTAATATTATTTTTGAAAATATTAAAACCAAAAGATTTTTTAATAAATGATCTGGTACTTCCAGTGTCAATTAATATTTTAAGATTAGTTTTTGGGTCTGTTACGTATGGTAAATTGTTTGTGTTATTTTCCTATATGCATTATGGAAAATTTCTGTTTAACGTCGTAAGTCCTGAAAAATGATTTTGAACGTTTTCTTTTCTTGTGTGAATCCGTATGCATTGTCTTCTTCAGGAAAATTATCAAAAGTGTCATAACCGTCTTGTGTTTCGCTATAATCTTCCGTGAAGTTATAGTCAATTCCTGTCTCTTCAGCTAATGAAATATTCGGCATTTGCTCTACGATTTGGTCAATCGAACTGGTTTTATTTTTTCATCAACCGGCCCTCCTGGTATCTGATACAGTTTGTTTTGTCTGTTCAGGTTTCCCGTTTGACGTGTAGATATACTCATCGGTGTGGGTTGATAAGTTTGATTAGTTTTTTGTTGTGTAAGATTTCCGAATTGTTCCTGCTGTTGGTTATGGTTTACAAAATTTTGTCTGTTAAATTGGTTAGGATTATTTTGTGGAAATTGTTTATATTTATTTTGTAAAGGTTGGTTATTAATCACAGGTTTACGAATTGGTACATTTTGGGTTTTAGGTGGTATGTTTTGCCGATTATTTTGAAAAAAATTATTATTTTTAAACTGAAAGTCGTTAGTCAACATATTTAAAGATTCATTAAGCGTTTTTCCTCCATTTTCGTAATTATGGAGAAAATAATTACGGAGAATTATTTATAATATTTTCCTCCATAATAATTATGGAGAAAATAAAAACCCTGATGCTAAGGTATTTGGTGCGCATCAGAGATCCCAATGGTTCCTGAAAACCTCTTAATAACACTCTTAATGCTAATTTCTGAACATAGGCACACAAAACATTTTTTGCATGCGTTTTTTCTTTGTTTAAAAAGAAAGCTATCTGTAGGTTTAATAGTTTTTGAACTCTTTCATAGAAATGAAAAGGTGATTCGTTAGTTTCCTGCTTTAATTCTGCCATTTCCAAATTTAAAGTAAAACAATCTCTTTTGTCCGAATAACTAGTTAGTAGGTATTTTTAACATCATCCCAAGCATAAGTGTTTGAATTTACAACAATTTCTAAGGCCTGTCCTTTTGTTTAGAAAGTATGGATGAAAACAAACATTAATTCTGAAAATCTTCCGGATTTTCAGTTACAAAGAATCTATTAACAATTTGATCACAAATAGAAATGAACCTGTTGAGCATAGCGGGTTCACCACTGTATTCAGGTATCATTTCTAGGTATTCTCTTTTCAGTGTTGGAGTAGTCATTGTCATTGTTAAATTCCTACTTACAACTTAAATTAAAATATGTAATATAAATTTTGACACTAAAAAGAGTTTTAATAATGCAAGTTTAATCAGAACTTAAAATCAATATTTTCAATAACTTAAAATCAAAATATATTTATAGCACTTAAATTATGAAATTATTTAGTTTGAAAACTATGTGCAAAATTAGTGTAATTTTTCACTTGAAAATATTTTACACTTTAATACGCAATATATATTTTTGTTATATATTTTAAATTTCCATTTGTTATGTACTATGAAAGTGTCAGATAGTTATTGCACTATAAATAAAAATGTTTTGCTTGTTTGCAGTGCCGTCGCGATGAGGATTGTTGCACAAATTACTGTTACCAAGGGAACATCTACGCCTACTGCGAAATGTTTGGTGGAAGGACGACAGAAAAACCAAAGCCCACTGAGACTCAACGTCCAACCCCAACTACTCCTACTACAACTACCAAACCTGCTGGTTGTGGTTTGGTAACCACCACTGCTAAACCTTGTAAGAAAAACGGAGTAAATGTGAGTATCCTTAGAGTGTCTGGTGAACGAAAGAACAGATGTTTTGTTTTTTACTATCTGCAGTACGGACAGTGTTTTTGCTGAACTTCCATACTTTAAGCCAGTTAGACTAATGCCAACAAAGGTTCGCCGTTAGATGAATCTTAAAGGCAATAACTGCTTCTCGAACCCACGACCTATAGGTGCGCAGTTCAGATACACAACAGAGCATAATTGGTGCCATAGCATCGGCCACAGCGATCCACCGAGAATGTATGACATCTATTTAGGCAGCAGTTGTACGTTACAGTTGATTAAGCTAATTTACTACGAATTTTACATTTAAAATTTATTGTGTTTCGTATTTACAGTGTACTCTATGTAAAATATTCGCTACCGTCTTCTGACAACTATTGAATCAAATTTTGTTGAAACATAAATACGTATGAACACTATGAACGTTTTAAGTAAACACAGCCTTTTAAATAAGACTAGTGTTTGGGGAGAGGGTGGTAGTTGGAAGGAAGGGAAAACATGTTTAAAAAATAAATCGAACAGCGATCGGATAAATGCACGGTGGAAGGGGAAATCAAAAATATATTTGTGTAAAACAGTGTCCAAAACATGTGTTTGGTATTCGAAATGCGTGTCCCTCTTTGTACGACAGGCAGGGATAGGGGACTGTCAGTAGGGCCACGTAACATGTAAGTTTAATGACTTTTAAGTAAATGTTGAAATTGTGCTAAGAACGTTATGCAAAAAAGTGTCATTTTTAATGGGACTGTCTATTCTTCATTAATATACAAGTTAGCTGCGTAAAATATAAAAAAAATTGTCTGATTTGTGATGCCGCGCATGCGCTTAAGTTGCATTTTTCCTATGACAGTTAAAAGTTTTCATGTTAAAATATTCTACAAACAGTAAGTTTTAGCGCAAAATCTTTTTGTAATGTCAGCAGCCGGTTAAAAAATCTTTTTTAAAGATACCTCCTTTAATGTTTTGAATAATATGTTTTGAGCAAAAAGTATGTTGACTCAAGAAATAATATATATGATTATAACAACAAACTGTACAAACAAGGTGACTCACAGTCAGCAAGGCCTGTATGAGTATGGGTCTCACAATGACTGTGCTTACAGGAAGCTCGAACAACCCTTGTAAATACCTTGTTCCTTAAGCTTAGGTTAGTTTAGGTTCCTATGTGAGTAAATGAAAGAGTAAGAGTAGTATGAGCTATAGTGCAGGGGTTCTCAACCTTTTTCTGCTTTGACCCCTTCGTCTGCATTAGCCCAAGTGTGCACGATAGTCGGACGTTAAACACAAAAAAAAAAAAATGCTTTGACCCCTTAAATATTTTTTTTTATTCCGTAGACACCCCCTATATGTTTACAATGTGTTGCACAAATATCACCGCAAATGAAGCTTTTATTAAAAGTAGTTCTTTAGAGCCTAATCCGATTTTATTAATAATTTGTATTTTATATTATTAGATATATATATCAAAGATATAATTATGTTTATAGAAGCAAAAATTTAAATTATGTACAAATCAGGGCCTACATACAATTTTAATGAGATGGTTGCGGTTGATGTCCTTCGATTATCTTACTTATATCCGGGGAATTATTTGTTAATATTAATCGCAAATCACCACGTTCTGATATATTGAATCAATTTATCGTATTTTGCAATAAATTACTTACACAGCTAAATCCTGCCTCAACCAAGTAAGAACTGGGAATTGTTGGTAATAGTGGTTCGGTGATAATTGTTATTTGACGTATTTTGTGCTTATGTCTTTAAAAATTGAATTTATTTCATAGACAACTGTTGGTGAATAATAGACCCCCCCATTAGACTCCCGAATTCAATTGACCCCCTTCAAATTTAAATAGACCCCAAAGGGATCCAACTGGATCCTGATGAGAACCCCTGAGCTAGAGGTACGGTGGGATCGCTAAGCCCATCAGCTGCTCACTCCAACTGCCTCCGCCGGATTTAATTATTAATCTATACTTTCAAGAAATAACAAAATATTATTCTATAAGTCAATATTAAAACAAATTAGGACATATGGGATCAACTATGGGGTTCAGCTTGCAAATCGAATATTGCAATTTTACAACGCTTCCAATCAAAGGACCTACGTTTGATCTTATAAGCTCCCAATATGAAGTTACCCACAGACAGCTCAAAATGACGACTATCACTGCATAAATAGAAACATACAGTAACAGTTACAGACATCGAATATCAGTCCGTCGAAATGTATTGGCTGATAATTATAATTTAATGATGACATCAACAACACGAAGACTCAAGAGGAGAATACCTAGAGATCTGACAAGTTTGACCCAGCAGTCAAGTAATGTATTTGTGCAGTTGTTGTGGTTGTACTTGTATGTATCGATGGATATATACTTCTCATGTTATTGCAGTCATATAATTTACTTAGTATCTTATTGAAAGATTGTAAATAATTCAGGGGAAAAATATTGTATTGTCGTTTCCCGTCTCCTAATGCATTTGTTTATTGTGTTGCAGTGCGGAGCAGACAACGACTGCTGTAGCCAGTACTGTGATGGTGGTTCATGTGCTGATAGCAGGCGTAGGAACTGCAGCAAAGGACACGAGGATCCTGTAAGTAAACAACAAATATAATCAACAAAAGTAATGATCTATCTAATTCATATTATATTTCTGAAAGTTTGTGTGTTTGTTTGTTTGTTTGTTTGTTTGTTTGTTTGTTATTCAATCACGCTTTAACCACTTGACCAATTGAGATGAAATTTGGTACGAATATGGTTTAAGTATCAGAGATACATATAGCCTATTCCCGTTTTACAAAATGTCATTATACTATTTACCCAGCCCAAAATAATTATCAGTTTTTAGTTTTGTAACATCTGTTAACTATAGTTATTTACTGGACATGTGATTTAGTTACCTGAGATGAACATAGATTCAATCCTACTTTAATAATCTTAATCTGTGTTTTATTTATTGCAAAATTATTGTTTTTAATGTAACATTTTCATATTTCAGTTGAAATTTTTTCAAAACTGACTTTAATTTGTTACTTTGTGTTAAATTTTCAATATTAAATGTAAAAAAATCCTTACACAGAGTGCCAATTGAAAGGTAGTATATATATTTGTGTAATTACATTACATGAAAAATAGTAAATATGCAGTGTAGCATAACCTATATTTTTCGGTATTTTGTTACTAAAATGCTTTATTATGTGCCCAAGAGCAAGAATCCAAAATATGAAAGCACGAGAAGTATGATAAAATCTAAAATAAAAGTGACCAACATAACCTCAAAATTGGCACCAGGCGAAAATCAGTAACGTGTTGTAAATCGGTAAAACAATAAAAATACGACTAACACGGGTTTTGAGTGATAAAAAACCAATTTTTTAAAAGAATTCTGCATAACCAAACTGACACGGTTGTTAGGCCTAACAAGGTGATTCATGAAAAAACCTTTATATTTTTTTTTAAATAGCCTACTATATATCCTGACACGGTTGTTAGGCCTAAAACGGTGATGCGTGAAAAACCTTTACATTTTTTTTAAGAATACTACATATCCTAACTGACATGGTTGTTAGGCCTAACACGGTGATGCGTGAAAAAACCTTTATATTTTTTTAAAGACTACTACATATCCCAACTGACACGGTTGTTGGGCCTATCATGGTGATGGTGAAAAAAACCTTTATTTTTTTTAGAATACTACATAACCTAATTGACACGGTTGTTAGGGCCTAACACTGTGATGTGTGTTGAAAACCTTTATATTTTTTAAAGAATACTACATATCCTAACTGACATGGTTATTAGGCCTAACACGGTGATGCGTGAAAAACCTGTATAATATTTTAAAAATACTACATAACATAACTGACACGGTTGATGGGCCTATTACGGTAATGTGTGAAAAAACCTTTATTTTTTAAATAGTACTGAAAACCTTAACTGATACGGTTGTTAGGTCTACCATGGTAATGCGTGAAAAATACTTTATATAGTTTTTTAAAAGAATACTCCATAAGCTAACTAACATGGTTGTTATGCCTAACACGGTGATCCATTAAAAAACCTTTATTAATTTTTTTAAATAGTACTTATAACCTAACTGACACGGTTGTTGTGCCTAATAAGGTGATGCATGAAAAAAACCGTTATATTTTTTTAAAGATTAACTCAACTAACACGGTTTTAGGTCTAACACAGTGATGCATGAAAAAACTTTTATATTTTTTTAAAGAATACGACATATCCTGACACGGTTGTTGGGCCTACACGATGATGTGTGAAAACCTTTATATTTTTTTTTAAGAATTCTACATATCCTAACTGACACGGTTGTTAGGCCTAACACGGTGATGCGTGAAAAAACCTTTATATTTTTTAAAGAATACTAGGCTACATATCCTAACTGACACGGTGGTGCGTAAAAAAAAAAACTTTATATTTTTTAAAGAATACCACATATCCTAACTGACATGGTTGTTGGACCTATTATGGCGATGTGTGAAAAACCGTTATTTTTTTAAAGAGTACTTCAAACCTTAACTGACACGGTTGTTAAGTGTAACATAGTGATGCGTGAAAAAAACCGTTTTTTTTTGTTTAAAGAGTACTCCAAACGCAACTGACAAGTTTGTTAGGCCATGGTGATGCGTGAAAAATCTTTATATTTTTTTTAAAGAATACTGCATAAGTTAACTAACATGGTTGTTAAGCCTAACGCAGTGATGCATTAAAAAACACCTTTATTTATTTTTAAAAAAATAGTACTCCAGAACCTAACTGACACGGTTGTTGGGCCTAATACGGTGATGCAGGAAAAAGCCTTAATTTTTTTAAAGAGTACTCCATAACTTAACTAACACGGTGGTAAGTTAATAAAACATTGATTTTAAAAAGAAATACACCATAACCTAACTGACACGGTTGTTGGTCCTAACACGGTGATGCGTGATCTTTAATGTATATTACGATTGCGGGAAAAGCCGTGACGGTTAGCAGGTAATCATATTATATTTCTGAAAGTTTGTTTTGTTTATTTGTTTGTTATTCAATCACACTTTAACTACTGGACCAATTGAGATTAAATTTGGTATGAACACGGTTTAGGTACCTGAGATAAACACAATACTATTCCAGTTTAATTGAATAATAGTTATTTTTTAATAATACTGTATTTTATTAAAATATGACAGGACCCTGTTTTAGAGTATCGAGTAGCAAAAATGTATATTTCTTGGCCGAAAACCATAAATCGTATAATATTATAAATAGAAATATATAAAAATTCTATTCTGATTTTGAAAATCGACTATAAATTTTATAGCCTACATTATAATTGCAGGCAAAGCCGCAACGGGTAACAGCTAGTTAAATAATATAAGCACAATGTAACATCGAAATACAACTGTCTTGCTAAAGTTATGAAACCAATTTTGAAAAAGTTAAAAATAATTAATTACACTCAAACAAACATTGTTGTTTACAGTTTTATAATTCATGTTTTGCTAATATTCCTTATTTTTATTAATATATGGTCCTTTTGTAATTAATTTGTACAGTTGTTTAAAAAAATAATTTTACCATTGTAATTAACGTTGTAGTTTCATATTTTAAAATAACGTAAAACATAAGAAAATGAACTCAGAGTATTTGTAATTGTAAATTCTAAATGATAGTGTATACAGATTTTAACGTTGAATACTAAGATGAAATTAGATGTAAGGTACTTACTGAGCCTTTCTTAATTATAAGAAACGTTACGTTTTTTTGAAAGTTTACAATGACCGCCCTTTTCAAACTGTTGAAAGGATTTTCTGGGTAAGAGATTAGTCCAAATAATTTCCAAAATCGTTTTCTGAGTGACGATTAATAAAATCGATTAAAAAAAATTTTGTATTTTAAGAGTGGTAACACACACACACACA
>JAJIZJ010000713.1:0-12734 GCA_022606455.1 Callitettix versicolor | reverse complement strand
TTAATAAAATGCTCAATTATTATTAATTGCAAATTATCTTCTTTTATTTGTTTCACCCAACTTTGGGGTACACTAAATCAATCACTTTTTAATGTTCTGTGCCTTCCTCGTAGCCCAGTCAGTATTGTTTCATTCAATTGCAAATTATATTGTGTTCATTTGAGGAATTTTTCTTTTGTTTTACTACTATGTGCTCCAATCTGAGGTGAACTGAATGAACTCTCTCATTCAATGAACACATGTTTAATTAAGTAATCATCTGATCAAACATAATCTTCTCTGTAAGGTTAACATGGAAACTTTGAAATTTAATGGAGTAAAGGCCTAAGGGGAAAATAATAGTCTATATATAAGGAAATTAGTTCAATAGAATGGCTGGACTGATTTGTATTAAGTTTCATAAATTTTTTTAATGTATAGATGTTCTGATCATATCAACCCTATTTTTAAAAATATGTTCTCTAGGTTCGGATGGCCAGTAGTAGTATTACAGTGTTACATTTTTTCATTAAAATTAACATATTTTAGTTAATACATGTTTGTGAATTAACAGCAGTACATAGATATGGGTTAATATGTGTTAGTAATTATTTGCATAATATGAATAATTTTGTTCTGTTCTTCAAGTAAACCAATTTTTTCCACTCAACTGCATAAACAATTTATAAATTTATTATTATTATTATTATTTTGTAAAAAGAAAAAGGATTTATAAAGCTTTTCCCACCATACCTTTGAAAATGCAGATTCATACAATTTGAACAGTATGACTACACACTCTGGTTTGCCTTCAAAAATAAGTTCTGTAATAGACTTTCATTTCGTTTCATTTAAAACAATTATTAAATGAAATTATTTTCAGTATATGTATTTCTTATTTTCGAAATATTTAGAAAAAAATTATGTATTATTATCTAGTATCAAAGAATTTATTTTAACAATAAATTAGTTCAGTTGTTTATTTAGACAAATCATTTGAATGGGGAAAAAACCTCTGCATTAAATAAAAAAAATGTACAAGTGTATAGCGCACTCTGTGGCAGTAACTAGAAGTGAATTTCAATTTATTGTTGATTATGGCAGTGAGAAGGATAGGATGGTGAATGTTATGAATTATTGTTTTTAGAAATATACCTACAAGTTTGCAAGGTTGGTTTTTTATAATAAAACTGTAGTAATAAAAGGAACAAGAATTATTGATACTTTTATTATTTTAAAATAGTGCAAGATATTATGGTAAGAACAAACTTACCAGTGCAGCTTACTTTGGTAATTTTAAGAACAAAAACACTTTTTTTATGAAAAGAAATCGTTTCATATTATAGAATCTATCCTAGCAATGAACTATTTGACTATAATTCAAACTCAACTGTAATAAATAAATATAAAATATCAAACTTGATACTTTGAAACAACCATAACCTAATTTCTATATTATTTTGTAGCCTGGTATTAGTTTTTATTATCATTTTATCATCATCAAAAGTAAAAATATGACTATATTTTATTTATTTACTGTTGAGTGTTTCTTATTAATTTTATGAATTAAACTTTTTTCATAATTTTGTTTTTTGTCACTTAAGCCTAGATTTTCCCTGACACTGGTAGGGTCTTGATATTAGCATGACCAACAATAGGCCTATCTGAATTTTTTTATTATGTATTGAAAATATACTTTACGTTAATGTAATGGTTACAACATTTTTTGGGAGATTCAAAGTATGTCACATAGCTGTATTTTTGAAAGTTGTAACTGCAGGCCTACTACGTAGGATAGTTAAGCACTATTAAAGTTGCTTTATTTGTGTGAAATAATGGTTTTATTTCAGATATAAAGTAATTTCTGTCACTGAATTGCACAAATAATAGACTACATGTACACAAATATATATTCCACATTATCATATTCATAAAGACATAAAACCATGTCAGGTTATCAATGTTTTTAATATGACAATATTTAATCTTATTTGTTTACCATATATACATACAGTAGTGTAGCTCAAGTTCAACTGTGATAGGAATTACATTGAATCATGGGACAAAATGGCCGTCACAGAAAAATGTCACCACCTTGATATGAAAAAAAATTTAACAAAAGTAAAAAAAGTGTACCTAATGTGGGTGTTATAAAAGTGCAATTTGGTTATTAAATTTATAATTTTGTTAACTACAAAACTGCTTCATTTAGGGCATAGTTTGTTATTCCTATTTAAAAACATAGAGAACAATTAATTTATAGAGAATTTTTTTTAATTGAAATTTCCCATGTTGACAATATTATCATTTCCCCGCTTTTTTTGTCATTACGTAGCACATTTGCTCTATTTCATCCAAGAGGTTAAACTAATTACCATACCTAGCTTACTTAACTGAAAACGCACACTTCATAATAAAACAAATCATTAAATACACTTCACTTTTCTAAAATGTATTTAGCCTATTTAAAATAAACATTTTACTAACCTTTTTGTAACTAAGGTGGAGCTTTGCGGCTGTCATAAAGAAAATAGTCGGACTTGGATATGTTCATTTGTTGTTCTGCATTAATCAACACTGAAGTGTATCAGTAAAAAATTAAAACTAAGTATTTTATTTTAAAAATACCTAGTGGATAACCAAACTTTAAATAGTTTTAAGTAGAATGTAGAATGTATAATGGAATTTAAAAATTGTTAACATTTAAACCAACCCACTGTTGCTATGCTGATCCAATAGACTAGGATTAGGCCTATTTATTTTACAAAAAGTTAATCCACCTGTTATTGAGTGCCAATTTTTTTCATATAAGCTAAATAAAAAAGTAGTAGCCCCTGCTTTCAGGGAAAATTAATTACAATATATTATATTTTATGGTCACACTGTTTAATCATTTAATAGCAACTTTGTCATTGCACAATTTATATTGCTTTAAACGTTTATTGCAAAAATAATAAAAAAAAAAAGATAAAATTTTAAAAACAAAATCTGTCTGTTGTAATTAATAATTTTATAAACATTGATTTTGTGTACAACCAAAATTATTTGTATTTTTGTGTCTTATTTAAATATTTTTTTCAAGGGTTTGAAGATAAAAGTAAGAATGTTCATTTACCTCGCCACATGCCAAACTGCAGCATCGCTCAGAGAGAAATAGGAAAACAACTGCAGCCTCTGAGTAAGTAGAGAAATTTACAGATATTGGTGATGGTTTAGCTAAGGACAGTTGTACATAACTTGAGGATAACTTAAGGATAAATACTAACACCACACAGTTGCACAAATACAAATATCAGATGCAACTTTATTATTGGACAATATTATTTTTGGTTGTATCAGTGGAACTTATGAAAATAATTAAACAACAGTATGCCTTAATAAAAGATAAATTAAACACTGAATAATGAGAAGTATTTAAGTTTATATATAGTATAGGATATTTCATAAGTTCTTTCAGCATGCTCAGAGCTCATTCTTGTAGTTAAAACAAAGAAAAAAGTTCATTAAACATTGTCCAGAACTGCTTTGTTTTCTGGCCACATACCACTTGTTTTTAAATCATTATAACTTCGAAAATATATAGGATATTAGATTCAGATTTTGTATAAACATTAGCTACCAAAACAAAGACATTATTTCAGATATTTTCAAAATGTCAACCATTTTATTTTTTTTTAACATCAAATATCTTGAAAAGTATTAGACCTTACTGTTTGGTGACATTAGAAAACCATGATATATTCAATTGCCTATACTGCTATAACTGTTCGATATAAAACTGAAGATATTTACAAAATTCTGAAGAAATATAGTTATAAATTTTCCTAATTCTATTTTATTTAAATGTTTATGACAACTCCACCAAGTAGGCCTAAACAACCAGTGACAGTACATTAATGAATCATGGTTAATTGACCATGGTTACTCATGACTTAGAGGTTGATGAGTTTTTCATAAAAAAAGAATGCTGTAAATATTTGCTTGATGTTTTTTTGAAAAGAAATTAACTCTGTCATAATCGTTACTGAAACAGCTTACCAAGAAAATGAGGGGTAGAAAAACAGGGAATAAAGAGAATAATACAGAATAAAGAGTGATAATTTTTATACAATATATACATATATAATAATTATGTATTAATTTAATACATAAGAATTTTATTATTATATATATAAAACTTACAAAATTAACAACTATTAAGACAAGGTTACACCCAATGGCCAATATTTTTCTGTGGCTTAGAATGTTTTTAAGTAAGAAACAGACCAATTAACTGAATTGCTTTAAAAAATGTTAGGTTTCTCAGCAAAGCACAGGTCTTCTTCACCTGAAAATATAAAGAAATATGTTTTAGTCATTTTGATTGATGCTTTGAAGTATAATTACTTAGGTAAGGAAAGTTTACAAAAATTTGTGAAAATTACAGACTCTATAAAAATTATTACTTTTAACTTTTTTTTGTCTGATAAAACAAAAAGCCACTTAACATTACATATCTAATAGCTGGTTTTAACCCTTATAAAGATGGTAGAATAATTTTTGTAAACTTGATTTCTGACACTACATACAATTCTGTGACAGAACTGTGTGTGAATTGATGTAATTTGAGTAGGTAATACAAGACATTGCTTGAAATAGTATTAATACACTTATTACCATAAATGTGTAAGTTGAAGTAGGTTTATTGCTAGTGCCAGCAGCGTATGCAATGTTCAACCCATCTAGAACCACATCATAAGGTGCAGTTTTTTCTAATAACATTTGATACGCTGTCAATTCTTGTGGTACAGTTTTAAAAAAATATCTTTACCAATAAGCTCTGGATCCAAAAAGGCTGTTTTTAACTTGTTAAACTCTGCAGCAGTTACATTATCAACCTTAAGTTTGTGATTACAGTTTTGACATATGCCTCTAAAACAAACAGAAAATGTATGATATTTAGTCCTCATTTGTAATATTTTGGTGTTTAAGTATATCTATGTATATTTGTACAGGTAACATTCGTCTAAGCTGAAAGTTTTAACTTTGTTTTATTGCAAATAACTGTAGGGTGACAAGATGAAGGTAGCACTACATTGTGCGCCACTACTTGTCACAGATTAGGTAACCAAATAGTTTGAAGTACCAACATTGCTTTGTGCAGCCACATTTTTATTGTCATGTCTTTATTGTATGATTTCTCTCCTTGTATCCTCCTTGTAAAAGAGCAGACATTTTAAAAATATTTGGGTATTAGTATAGGTTAGCGTGACACACGACACCATGTTTCCAATGTTTTCCTAAAATTACTGGATTTTCATAGAAATAAACATAGGCTGGAGGAATATTTTTGGTGCTCTCAAAAACTAGAGATGAGCTGTAAATCAAACTATCTACATAATTATATTGGCACAGTGAATTTTGTGTGTGTTTCAACATTAAAATACGGGAATACAGGAGACATTTTTTGGAGAAAAGTGTCATAAACTTTTTTAAAGCACTCCATTAGACCTGTAAAATTAGCTTTATTTGACATTAAAGTATTGTATGTATCAAATGGTATTGTATGTAGTATGAAAAGTAAGGTAAAAATAAGACGAGTCGCTGAAATTTTTGAGAAAAAAATCAACAATAAAATTGACACCAAGACCGGAAAAATTAAAATTAATCATAACCCAATGAAGAATTAACTTTATCCATGCCCCACTAACATATTCAGACGTTTGGATGGTTTAGAAAACAGACATTTTGAAAAAGTAGTTTCAATTTTTTTTTCAAACAAAATTATCGTTTTTCAAAATAACTTGAAAAATAATTAATTTACGTAAAAAACTGTTCTCATCAGAAATGTAGCTTTTTTTACTGAAAATTTTGTTAAAAATTTTTTTTAGCTTAAAAATTAAATGAGATATGGCCGTTTAAAGCTTGCATTTACTTGCAAAGGGTACCTTTTTTTAGCCCTTCAACCCTAAAACTCTCTGAACATAAGTGTTTAAAAATATTGGGATTTACATGACTTTATAGCCTATGAAAGTCCATACAAAATCGTTTTTGACAAATGAAAAAGTTTAAAGTGGAGCCAAATTATTATTAAAAACTAAATACATTTTTTGAGAGGTCACGTAGGTACATATATATAAAATGTGTATATATATATATATATATATATATATATATATATATATATATATATATATATATATACACACATTTTTTCAGTTCCATGCTTTTGTATAGTTTAAGATATAGCCGTTAGTATACATTGAAATACAAGAAAAAAACACGTGGCGCATATTTAATCATTGTGATTCTTGACAAAAAATTGAAATGTGAGCACACGAAAATATTATAAGTTTCTTTCAAGACAAATTTAAACAAATTTAAATTCTAATATCTACTAAGGACTGGCAAATTCTTTATTGTTATAAATAAGCCATTTAAGAATTATGTTTGTGTAGTGTGTATGAACTTTAAGTAAAAATTTTGGATTCAATTTGCTGAAAATTTAAAAAGAAAAAGGGTAACAATACAAAAAACATTTTCGAAAATATAATGAATAATAAAAATTAATTTTTCAATAGCTTAAAATTCCAAAATAAAAAAAAACATTTTTTTAAATAATATTTTTTAATAATTTTTTATAATAATTTTTTCAAGTATATAATACTACAATATAAAAATTGTGCAATAGGATGGAAATTCAAAAAAGGTAAAAATTCAAAAAATACAATTTTAAAAAATTTAAAAGGTAAGAAATTTAAAGACATTTTTTTAAAGACATTAAAGAAATTTAAAGACATTAATTCAACATTTTATTTTTTGGATTTTTTTACTTTTGATAATTTATTTTTTGGAATGTTCAACCATTTGCATAATATTTTTTTGGAATTATTAACTATCTGGTTTTTTTTTAATGATTATCATTTGGGAAAACTTAATTTTGAAATGTATTTTTCGGTATTTAGACCATTTTGGATTAATATTAACACTCAGCAAAAATATTTTCGAAATTATTGTATTTGTTTAATTTGATTTTATTCATTTATTTTTTATTTCGGAAATTTCATTTTCGATTTAAAAAATGTTTTTCCTAATTTCGACTTTAGGAATGATTTTTAAGGGATAAAAATTTGCAATGTATTTCATTACATCAAGCAGTAAATATATATTTATTTTTTTAATAATAAGGGGGTTGTTTAGTTAATGTAATAAATACAGTCGGGGCTGTTTAGTGTTTTTTGCCGCCTCGGTGGCCTAATTGATAGCGTACTGGGCTTTCACCCCGAGGACCCGGGTTCGATTCCCGGCCAGGGCTTGGCATTTTCATACGCTATAAATCATCCCATCGTCTGCATTAACCCAAGTTTGCACAATAGTTGGACGTTAAACACCAAATAAAAAATCTTCAACATTTATTCCAATACCTTGTTTTCATCTTTTTAAATCAATTGTATTTCAGATTTTCGTTTCTTTAAATTATGAAACATATAATTTTTGTGTATATTTTTTTGTATTCTGTGTTCTGGCAGTCGTGTTTTTTATTTTCTTAAGTAATTATTTTATTAGATTAACTTCAGTTGCTTGTACAGTTCCCTGTGTATAGAGGTCAAGGTCACTTGCCTGGCCCGGCCGATACCCCTCCCCTCTCCTCTCAAGTAGCACTCGCCTAGAACAAATATTATCCAGATAAGGTTCATTGCAGTACTTGTATTAGACTTATATTATTAAATATACAGGGTGTTCCACGCCATCGCTTGTAACCTTTCCGCCAGTTTAACAGGTAACCGTAATATTTATTGAAAATGTTACTGGACCAACTTTATTAGGAATTTGTTGCTCTTTCTCCGTGAAGCTGTCAAAATTATGACAGGTCTTGCCGTTCAGCCGTTATTACAGGAAACCAGATATGTCGTTTGGGCTTTATACAAGGTATGTTCGTACAAAATTTCAGATGCATTTGACCCAAACTGCGAACACTCGTAATTGTAAATTAGAAGCCGAAATATTGAAACAGAAATAGGTGGGGGGGGATCTTTGTTATTCGGGCTTTATACAGGATACCTCGTCCTTGGCGGTCAATGCGTTTGGTCAATGCGTTTGGCCAAAACTGCTCCGCTCGGTCTGTTAGTTTCAGTTAATAAATCAAAACTAAATTGTATCAAAGAAATTAATTACTTAAAAGAATATAAAACGGCTGCAAAAACACAAAATACAAGAAAAAATATTCACACAAATTATATGTTTCATAATTAAAACAAACGAAATCTGAAATAAATGCAGTCGGGGGCTGTTTTGTGCAAATATATTGAGATGCATTTATTGTATGAACTTAACGTGTAAATTCAAAATGTAATTTCATTTCAGATTTCCATTTCGTTTAATTAAGGAATACATATAATTTTTATGTATAATTTATTTTGTGTTTTTAACAGTCGTGTTTTTTATTTTTTTTAATTAATTAATTATATTTTGTCACTAAGTCACTAAAAATTAGCCATTTTTGCCATTTTAAAATATAACAAAACTGCAAAACAGGCACTGCAACGTCCTGGCGGCGCTGATCTGTGTTCCAGTAAGGCATACGCCGACTGGAGTTAGCGTGTTGGGGATTGCTTTAATTTGAAGACGTGGTGTCGTCCCGAGCAATGCTAAGAACACCACACTGGTGTTCAAAGAGAAAATATGCAAGTGAGAGGTCGAGTCCCCACTCTCTCAATCATAACATATACATTATTTCTCGAGTCAACAACCTTTTTCTCAGCACATGCTATTTGTACAGGCGTAAATGAGGTGTCTTTAGAAAGATTTTTTAACCGGCTTCTGACATTGCAAAACCATTTTGCGCTAAAACTTACTGTTTGTGGAAAATTTTAACATAAGAGACACTTTTAACCGTCATAGGCAAAACGGCATCACAAGTCAGACAATATTTTGTATATTTTACGAAGCTAACTTATTAATCACGAATAGACAATCCCTTTACAAATGCCACTTTTTTGCATACCGTGATTAGAACAGCTTCACGTCCAGTCACTTAAAAGTCATTAAACTTACAGGTTACGTGGCCCCTATCCCTGCCCGTCGTACAAGCAGGGACAAGCATTTCGAATACCAAACACATGTTTTGGACACTGTTTTTATACAAATATATTTGTGACTTCTCCTATTGTTAATACAGACATCATAAAATAAAAAAGGACAATTAAAATGTCAAAATAAAGCCAGGCAAATCGGTGCGATATAAGTATATACGTAGAAATTAGCGATAGCTTAGAATAAGGTGAACGTAAATATTTGGCCAAGTTTAAATTGTAATGTTTATAAAGCCAGGCAAATCGGTGCGATATAAGTATATACGTAGAAATTAGCGATAGCTTAGAATAAGGTGAACGTAAATATTTGGCCAAGTTTAAATTGTAATGTTTATAAAGCCAGGCAAATCGGTGCGATATAAGTATATACGTAGAAATTAGCGATAGCTTAGAATAAGGTGAACGTAAATATTTGGCCAAGTTTAAATTGTAATGTTTATAAAGCCAGGCAAATCGGTGCGATATAAGTATATACGTAGAAATTAGCGATAGCTTAGAATAAGGTGAACGTAAATATTTGGCCAAGTTTAAATTGTAATGTTTATAAAGCCAGGCAAATCGGTGCGATATAAGTATATACGTAGAAATTAGCGATAGCTTAGAATAAGGTGAACGTAAATATTTGGCCAAGTTTAAATTGTAATGTTTATAAAGCCAGGCAAATCGGTGCGATATAAGTATATACGTAGAAATTAGCGATAGCTTAGAATAAGGTGAACGTAAATATTTGGCCAAGTTTAAATTGTAATGTTTATAAAGCCAGGCAAATCGGTGCGATATAAGTATATACGTAGAAATTAGCGATAGCTTAGAATAAGGTGAACGTAAATATTTGGCCAAGTTTAAATTGTAATGTTTATAAAGCCAGGCAAATCGGTGCGATATAAGTATATACGTAGAAATTAGCGATAGCTTAGAATAAGGTGAACGTAAATATTTGGCCAAGTTTAAATTGTAATGTTTATAAAGCCAGGCAAATCGGTGCGATATAAGTATATACGTAGAAATTAGCGATAGCTTAGAATAAGGTGAACGTAAATATTTGGCCAAGTTTAAATTGTAATGTTTATAAAGCCAGGCAAATCGGTGCGATATAAGTATATACGTAGAAATTAGCGATAGCTTAGAATAAGGTGAACGTAAATATTTGGCCAAGTTTAAATTGTAATGTTTATAAAGCCAGGCAAATCGGTGCGATATAAGTATATACGTAGAAATTAGCGATAGCTTAGAATAAGGTGAACGTAAATATTTGGCCAAGTTTAAATTGTAATGTTTATAAAGCCAGGCAAATCGGTGCGATATAAGTATATACGTAGAAATTAGCGATAGCTTAGAATAAGGTGAACGTAAATATTTGGCCAAGTTTAAATTGTAATGTTTATAAAGCCAGGCAAATCGGTTAGCGATATAAGTATATACGTAGAAATTAGCGATAGCTTAGAATAAGGTGAACGTAAATATTTGGCCAAGTTTAAATTGTAATGTTTATAAAGCCAGGCAAATCGGTGCGATATAAGTATATAAGTAGAAATTGCCGATAGCTTAGAATAAGGTGAACGTAAATATTTGGCCAAGTTTAAATTGTAATGTTTATAAAGCCAGGCAAATCGGTGCGATATAAGTATATAAGTAGAAATTAGCGATAGCTTAGAATAAGGTGAACGTAAATATTTGGCCAAGTTTAAATTGTAATGTTTATAAAGCCAGGCAAATCGGTGCGATATAAGTATATAAGTAGAAATTAGCGATAGCTTAGAATAAGGTGAACGTAAATATTTGGCCAAGTTTAAATTGTAATGTTTATAAAGCCAGGCAAATCGGTGCGATATAAGTATATAAGTAGAAATTAGCGATAGCTTAGAATAAGGTGAACGTAAATATTTGGCCAAGTTTAAATTGTAATGTTTATAAAGCCAAGCAAATCGGTGCGATATAAGTATATAAGTAGAAATTAGCGATAGCTTAGAATAAGGTGAACGTAAATATTTGGCCAAGTTTAAATTGTAATGTTTATAAAGCCAAGCAAATCGGTGCGATATAAGTATATAAGTAGAAATTAGCGATAGCTTAGAATAAGGTGAACGTAAATATTTGGCCAAGTTTAAATTGTAATGTTTATAAAGCCAAGCAAATCGGTGCGATATAAGTATATAAGTAGAAATTAGCGATAGCTTAGAATAAGGTGAACGTAAATATTTGGCCAAGTTTAAATTGTAATGTTTATAAAGCCAAGCAAATCGGTGCGATATAAGTATATAAGTAGAAATTAGCGATAGCTTAGAATAAGGTGAACGTAAATATTTGGCCAAGTTTAAATTGTAATGTTTATAAAGCCAAGCAAATCGGTGCGATATAAGTATATAAGTAGAAATTAGCGATAGCTTAGAATAAGGTGAACGTAAATATTTGGCCAAGTTTAAATTGTAATGTTTATAAAGCCAAGCAAATCGGTGCGATATAAGTATATAAGTAGAAATTAGCGATAGCTTAGAATAAGGTGAACGTAAATATTTGGCCAAGTTTAAATTGTAATGTTTATAAAGCCAAGCAAATCGGTGCGATATAAGTATATAAGTAGAAATTAGCGATAGCTTAGAATAAGGTGAACGTAAATATTTGGCCAAGTTTAAATTGTAATGTTTATAAAGCCAAGCAAATCGGTGCGATATAAGTATATAAGTAGAAATTAGCGATAGCTTAGAATAAGGTGAACGTAAATATTTGGCCAAGTTTAAATTGTAATGTTTATAAAGCCAAGCAAATCGGTGCGATATAAGTATATAAGTAGAAATTAGCGATAGCTTAGAATAAGGTGAACGTAAATATTTGGCCAAGTTTAAATTGTAATGTTTATAAAGCCAAGCAAATCGGTGCGATATAAGTATATAAGTAGAAATTAGCGATAGCTTAGAATAAGGTGAACGTAAATATTTGGCCAAGTTTAAATTGTAATGTTTATAAAGCCAAGCAAATCGGTGCGATATAAGTATATAAGTAGAAATTAGCGATAGCTTAGAATAAGGTGAACGTAAATATTTGGCCAAGCTTAAATTGTAATGTTTATAAAGCCAAGCAAATCGGTGCGATATAAGTATATAAGTAGAAATTAGCGATAGCTTAGAATAAGGTGAACGTAAATATTTGGCCAAGTTTAAATTGTAATGTTTATAAAGCCAAGCAAATCGGTGCGATATAAGTATATAAGTAGAAATTAGCGATAGCTTAGAATAAGGTGAACGTAAATATTTGGCCAAGTTTAAATTGTAATGTTTATAAAGCCAAGCAAATCGGTGCGATATAAGTATATAAGTAGAAATTAGCGATAGCTTAGAATAAGGTGAACGTAAATATTTGGCCAAGTTTAAATTGTAATGTTTATAAAGCCAAGCAAATCGGTGCGATATAAGTTTATAAGTAGAAATTAGCGATAGCTTAGAATAAGGTGAACGTAAATATTTGGCCAAGTTTAAATTGTAATGTTTATAAAGCCAAGCAAATCGGTGCGATATAAGTATATAAGTAGAAATTAGCGATAGCTTAGAATAAGGTGAACGTAAATATTTGGCCAAGTTTAAATTGTAATGTTTATAAAGCAAGCAAATCGGTGCGATATAAGTTTATAAGTAGAAATTAGCGATAGCTTAGAATAAGGTGAACGTAAATATTTGGCCAAGTTTAAAT
>JAJIZJ010000541.1:0-12741 GCA_022606455.1 Callitettix versicolor | reverse complement strand
TTTAATATGCCGAAAATAGTAGACCTCATAGAGGTAAGAAAAACCTAGGCATCAGTGTACCCCGACGTTTTAATATGCCGACAAATAAGTGAACCTCCCTTAGAGGTAAGAAAAACCTAAGCTGAGTGTACCCTCTTTAATGTTTTAATATGCCGATATAACGCAGATCTCATAGGGGTAAGAAAACCTGAGCTCCGTGTGCCCCCTTTTTTACCATTTTAATATGCGACAAATAAATGGTTTATGAGGTAAACTACAGTGCCGTGTACCGTTATTGTTTAATATGGAAACAAATAGTGACCTCATGGGGGTAAAAAAAAAACCTGAGCACAATGTACCCTCTTTGATGTTTTAATATGCCGATATATTGTGATACCTTGGGGTAAGAAAAACTAGGCTCATGTACCCTCTTTGACGTTTAATATGCTGACAAATAAATAGACCTCTATGGGAAGTACACAGAAAAACCTTAGGCATCGTAAAAATCTCTTTGACGACCGGCATCCGGAACTACAAGGAGAAGACCATACGAGGTATACAGAAAGTGTGGTGATCATTGAAAAAACGTTGAATCCATCACTTCATCACTTCAGCACTTTCGCTTCTATCACTTTCATCATCATTTCAAGCACTTTCGCTTCTATCACTTCAGCAAGACAGCTGACATTGTACGTAAGACGGAAAAGAGAGAGCATGGCAAACATGAAAAACAAGAAAAATACTTCAGATACATAATTGAGAAACGAAGGAAGGATCTAATCTGTTTCCAGGAAGAGGTCCTGGGAGAAGAATATCGTTGTTTATAAACCTCTTAACATGGTTTTACTTGACTACATCACAGTTATTCAAAGCAGCGATCAACAATGTAAGTAGCAAAATGAATTCGCATCCGGAACTACAAGGAGAAGACCATACGAGGTATACAGAAAGTTTGGTGATCATTGAAAAAAACGTTGAATCCATCACTTCATCACTTCAGCACTTTCGCTTCTATCACTTTCATCATCATTTCAAGCACTTTCGCTTCTATCACTTCAGCAAGACAGCTGACATTGTACGTAAGACGGAAAAGAGAGAGCATGGCAAACATGAAAAACAAGAAAAATACTTCAGATACATAACTGAGAAACGAAGGAAGGATCTAATCTGTTTCCAGGAAGAGGTCCTGCGAGAAGAATATCGTTGTTTATAAACCTCATAACATGGTTTTACTTGACTACATCACAGTTATTCAAAGCAGCGATCAACAATGTAAGTAGCAAAATGGTTACCGACATCCGGAACTACAAGGAGAAGACCATACGAGGTATACAGAAAGTGTGGTGATCATTGAAAAACACGTTGAATCCACAAACTGATTTTGATTTTGATTCAGGCTGTATATATTTTCACAAATAGCCGACATGACATTATTCTTTATGGTTTTTTGATGATGGAGACGTTTTGAATTTCGGATACGTTCTAAGTAGGCGGCATAATCTTAATTTGGTCGCCCGGTAAGACGGAACTTAATAACTATCTCAGGGTCTTAAATTCTAGACATCTCAAAATAGAATTCACATCAGAATTGGAAGCACACGTCAGCTTACTGTTTCATGTTAACTAAGTCATGTTCATTAATTGCATCGATTTGTCATACTCAACAATATTTCCAACTCTATCGATAGTTTGGCGTAATGAATTAAACCAGAAATTAATATTTGCCTGAATCCAGATAACACGTTGTTGAATATTCCGCTCTTTCGCCTTCAGGTCGGTGGTTAGACTATGTAAATACCCCGCAATGCAGCGATGACTGGGGTTGCATACACAAGCACGTAAGGGGCGAGTTTCTTATTCGTTTCTACATGTATTGTAACCGTGGGTTGGGTTTTGGAATACAAATGATATTGATAAATGACAAATTTATTTCTATGGCACAATTATAAATTGATGATTTATTAAAATAATTCAAGAATTTACATCGACGTTAGATACCAGCAGTTGGTTAACTGGTTTTATGTTTTATGAATTCGGTTAGTGTAATGATGTCAAATATTTAACGATAATGTTAAATTCATTTGTAACAATTAATGTCATTGACCGTCTCAGATTCAAGGCGACAGTACGCAGTTTAGGCAAATCGTATCGACTGATTGTTTTGAAAATTGCACTAAGAAAGTTTGTATAAAACGGGCTTAACAGCTGATCCTATCAAAATTTTAATCGTTTCACGGAACAGCGTTATTCGTAAATATCACGGTTACCGATAAAGTTGGCGGGAAATGGCTGCCTTTTTATTTAGCGATTACTAGTTTAGTTGCTGGCTGTTTACTGTAAAACGGGCTTAACAGCTGATCCTATCAAAATTTTAATCGTTTCACGGAACAGCGTTATTCGTAAATATCACGGTTACCGATAAAGTTGGCGGAAATGGCAGCCTTTTTGTTTAGCGATTACTAGTTTAGTTGCTGGCTGTTTACTGTAAAACGGGCTTAACAGCTGATCCTATCAAAATTTTAATCGTTTCACGGAACAGCGTTATTCGTAAATATCACGGTTACCGATAAAGTTGGCGGGAAATGGCAGCCTTTTATTTAGCGATTACTAGTTTAGTTGCTGGCTGTTTACTGTAAAACGGGCTTAACAGCTGATCCTATCAAAATTTTAATCGTTTCACGGAACAGCGTTATTCGTAAATATCACGGTTACCGATAAAGTTGGCGGGAAATGGCAGCCTTTTTATTTAGCGATTACTAGTTTAGTTGCTGGCTGTTTACTGTAAAACGGGCTTACCAGCTGATCCTATCAAAATTTTAATCGTTTCACGGAACAGCGTTATTCGTAAATATCACGGTTACCGATAAAGTTGGCGGGAAATGGCAGCCTTTTTATTTAGCGATTACTAGTTTAGTTGCTGGCTGTTTACTGTAAAACGGGCTTAACAGCTGATCCTATCAAAATTTTAATCGTTTCACGGAACAGCGTTATTCGTAAATATCACGGTTACCGATAAAGTTGGCGGGAAATGGCTGCCTTTTTATTTAGCGATTACTAGTTTAGTTGCTGGCTGTTTACTGTAAAACGGGCTTAAGAGCTGATCCTATCAAAATTTTAATCGTTTCACGGAACAGCGTTATTCGTAAATATCACGGTTACCGATAAAGTTGGCGGGAAATGGCAGCCTTTTTATTTAGCGATTACTAGTTTAGTTGCTGGCTGTTTACTGTAAAACGGGCTTAACAGCTGATCCTATCAAAATTTTAATCGTTTCACGGAACAGCGTTATTCGTAAATATCACGGTTACCGATAAAGTTGGCGGGAAATGGCAGTCTTTTTATTTAGCGATTACTAGTTTAGTTGCTGGCTGTTTACTGTAAAACGGGCTTAACAGCTGATCCTATCAAAATTTTAATCGTTTCACGGAACAGCGTTATTCGTAAATATCACGGTTACCGATAAAGTTGGCGGGAAATGGCAGCCTTTTTTTAGCGATTACTAGTTTAGTTGCTGGCTGTTTACTGTAAAACGGGCTTAACAGCTGATCCTATCAAAATTTTAATCGTTTCACGGAACAGCGTTATTCGTAAATATCACGGTTACCGATAAAGTTGGCGGGAAATGGCAGCCTTTTTATTTAGCGATTACTAGTTTAGTTGCTGGCTGTTTACTGTAAAACGGGCTTACCAGCTGATCCTATCAAAATTTTAATCGTTTCACGGAACAGCGTTATTCGTAAATATCACGGTTACCGATAAAGTTGGTGGGAAATGGCAGCCTTTTTATTTAGCGATGACTAGTTTAGTTGCTGGCTGTTTACTGTAAAACGGGCTTAACAGCTGATCCTATCAAAATTTTAATCGTTTCACGGAACAGCGTTATTCGTAAATATCACGGTTACCGATAAAGTTGGCGGGAAATGGCAGCCTTTTTATTTAGCGATTACTAGTTTAGTTGCTGGCTGTTTACTGTAAAACGGGCTTACCAGCTGATCCTATCAAAATTTTAATCGTTTCACGGAACAGCGTTATTCGTAAATATCACGGTTACCGATAAAGTTGGCGGGAAATGGCAGCCTTTTATTTAGCGATTACTAGTTTAGTTGCTGGCTGTTTACTGTAAAACGGGCTTACCAGCTGATGCTATCAAAATTTTAATCGTTTCACGGAACAGCGTTATTCGTAAATATCACGGTTACCGATAAAGTTGGCGGGAAATGGCAGCCTTTTTATTTAGCGATTACTAGTTTAGTTGCTGGCTGTTTACTGTAAAACGGGCTTAACAGCTGATCCTATCAAAATTTTAATCGTTTCACGGAACAGCGTTATTCGTAAATATCACGGTTACCGATAAAGTTGGCGGGAAATGGCAGCCTTTTTTATTTAGCGATTACTAGTTTAGTTGCTGGCTGTTTACTGTAAAACGGGCTTAACAGCTGATCCTATCAAAATTTTAATCGTTTCACGGAACAGCGTTATTCGTAAATATCACGGTTACCGATAAAGTTGGCGGGAAATGGCAGCCTTTTTATTTAGCGATTACTAGTTTAGTTGCTGGCTGTTTACTGTAAAACGGGCTTAACAGCTGATTCTATCAAAATTTTAATCGTTTCACGGAACAGCGTTATTCGTAAATATCACGGTTACCGATAAAGTTGGCGGGAAATGGCAGCCTTTTTTATTTAGCGATTACTAGTTTAGTTGCTGGCTGTTTACTGTAAAACGGGCTTAACAGCTGATCCTATCAAAATTTTAATCGTTTCACGGAACAGCGTTATTCGTAAATATCACGGTTACCGATAAAGTTGGCGGAAATGGCAGCCTTTTTTATTTAGCGATTACTAGTTTAGTTGCTGGCTGTTTACTGTAAAACGGGCTTACCAGCTGATCCTATCAAAATTTTAATCGTTTCACGGAACAGCGTTATTCGTAAATATCACGGTTACCGATAAAGTTGGTGGGAAATGGCAGCCTTTTTATTTAGCGATGACTAGTTTAGTTGCTGGCTGTTTACTGTAAAACGGGCTTAACAGCTGATTCTATCAAAATTTTAATCGTTTCACGGAACAGCGTTATTCGTAAATATCACGGTTACCGATAAAGTTGGCGGGAAATGGCAGCCTTTTTATTTAGCGATGACTAGTTTAGTTGCTGGCTGTTTACTGTAAAACGGGCTTAACAGCTGATTCTATCAAAATTTTAATCGTTTCACGGAACAGCGTTATTCGTAAATATCACGGTTACCGATAAAGTTGGCGGGAAATGGCAGCCTTTTTATTTAGCGATGACTAGTTCAGTTGATGGCTGTTTACTGTAAAACGGGCTTAACAGCTGATCCTATCAAAATTTTAATCGTTTCACGGAACAGCGTTATTCGTAAATATCACGGTTACCGATAAAGTTGGCGGGAAATGGCAGCCTTTTATTTAGCGATGACTAGTTCAGTTGATGGCTGTTTACTGTAAAACGGGCTTAACAGCTGATCCTATCAAAATTTTAATCGTTTCACGGAACAGCGTTATTCGTAAATATCACGGTTACCGATAAAGTTGGCGGGAAATGGCAGCCTTTTTATTTAGCGATGACTAGTTTAGTTGCTGGCTGTTTACTGTAAAACGGGCTTAACAGCTGATCCTATCAAAATTTTAATCGTTTCACGGAACAGCGTTATTCGTAAATATCACGGTTACCGATAAAATTGGCGGGAAGTTCGTTAGCACGTAAGAGCGCTATCGTAGATCGGCCTGGCAGTTAATTAAAAATATGCGGGGGATTGTACTAACATATTTTTTTTTAATTTTTTCTATTAATATATTGGTGTAGCAAAATTTAAAACCAGTTATATAGACATTAATAAAACAGTGACAGAATATATAAATTTGTATTCATTTTAAATCGAAAAGCACATTGATGCTATTAATGTAAGTGTGAGTGTAAAGTGTTAAAATCGTAAGGGTAGTGTTGTAAGTGTAAGTATGTGTTAAACTTAGGTACCGCGAGGGACGTCGAAATCCTCTCAATATGTGCAGCTAGTCTACACCTACGGGGCAGACTTTATTATTAATTAATAATAAATATTATAATAAGATATAATATTTGTATAATCTAATTTTGCCGAAAAACCCGTCTGGAAAGCCATTACACATACGTCCTACTTACTGCCAAAGGTAAATAATGTATTTGTGTGAAATTTGGAACAAAGATTAAAGTCATTTATCTTCATATAATACGTGACCAAATTGTATTTGTTTCTGTGTAACGTACATATTTACGCTAGCTAGATTGCAGAAGTTGAAAGACGGCGTTCACGAAAAGGTTAAAGCTTACGGCAGTAACTTCAGTTTCGTAACTTTAGAAACAAAGTGGACTTACTAGAGCTTTAACCACCTCGGACTAGTTTGCTCTAAGTTTCACAGCAATTTCATTATTATAACAATGAAACTAGTACGCGCGTACGTAAATCATATAAGGCCTTATATAAATTGTATTCACAGCCTACACAATTATGGGCCGATTTATGTCTTTCGCATTTTACTACACTGAACATTATGATCGGTTTTGTACCAAAGATAAAAGTCTGCGTTATGGAAACCACATATATCGAGCTTTACAATAAAATAAAACCGACTTAAAACCGATAAAATGTTTAGTAAACAAAATTTCATGAGCAGTATAAAGTGTCTCCGTGAGAGTGCAGCACAGTGCAAGTATACGTGACAAAATTATTAATTTTGTGTGTGGGAGTGTGTATGTATTTTTGTTGCGCGCGCGCGTGTGTGTGTGTGTTTTTGTGTGGTGTGCGTGTGAATGTGTTTGTGTGTGTGTTTGATGTACGCGCGCGCGCTTGTGTTTGTATATATGTGTGTGTGTGTGTGTGTGTGTGTGTGTGTGTGTGTTGTACGTGTGTGCGTGCGCGCGTGCGTGCGTGTGTGTGTGTGCGTGCGCGTAGGCGCGTGTGAGTGTGTGTGTGTGTGTGTGCGCGCGCGCGCGTGCACGTGGGCGCGTGTGAGTGTGTGTGTGTGAGTGAGTGAGTGAGTGTGTGTGTGTGTGTGTGTGTGTGTGTGTGTGTGTGCGCGTGCGCGTGGGCGTGTGTGAGTGTGTGTGTGCGCACGTGCGTGCGCGCGCGTGTGAGTGTGTGTGTGTGTGCGTGCGTGCGCGTGGGTGCGTGTGAGTGTGGGCGTGCGCGTGGGTGCGTTTGAGTGAGTGTGTGTGCGTGCGTGCGCGTGGGCGCGTGTGAGTGTGTGCATGCGTGCGCGTGGGCGCGTGTGAGTGAGTGTGTGTGTGTGTGTGCGTGCGTGCGCGTGGGCGCGTGTGAGTGTGTGCGTGCGTGCGCGTGGGCACGCGCGCGCGTGTGTGTACCAAAGCAGCTGACTGTTAAAAATAATGTTGAAAGTAATGTTTAAATTATATTACTCTATCCCAAGAATTAAATAATTATTGGCCAAATCATTTTTGAAAGTAGAATCGATAAGACAATCTAATGTTTGAGTGGTATGAAATAAAACACTCTGCTTTTAGTAAACAGTAAATACTGTAGCCTAATTTAAGTGTGTAATGTAAATCTTGTTATAATAGTTTTCACTTGTAAATATATCTATAAGGTAAAATGTTAGGATTCAGTCATTAATTTTATAGGTTACAGTTTTAAATACAAAAGTAGAACAATTAAGGGCTATTGTGTTAGTTCAAATATAATACTTGACACTGCTTTATTAACAGGTCATACAACTATTAAATATAACTATAACGTATATTTTAATCGATATTTATACTGACAAGAAATAGTAGGCCTACTTAGTTGTGCGACGGTTTTACTTTGGAAGATAAGTACAGTAATATTAAAATACAAGTATTGAATTAAAGATTAGCGTATTATACTTTGGTTTTCAAGAGTTAAGTCTTTCGCAAACTCCTGAAAAGAAAGTGAATGAAGATTCTGTTGTCACTTCGAACATAGTTTATAACACTGTTCAACTTCTTGCTGTACATTGTGGTATATTATTCGTATGTACATTGGGCGCAATAGTATTCATAATTACGGTGCACGATTGAAAGTTTAACATGCTACTAAAATGTGTTTTATGGATGTAACAATTTTTTTGTATTATTTATTTCGACTTTTATTATTTTCAGCAACATATAACTCAATTAAACAACGTACTGTACTTACCGAAACGCATTCGTGCACGTCGTACAATGCATTACAGATTGCATTATTAAAATAAAATTCTCATAAAGCCAAGTAAAAATGCTGCAGTACTATAACTTATTCCGCATGTTCCAGCTTGTATTTGAATGAAGTATGCTTTCTTTGTGAAGCTACGCGAAGCAGCTTTGTAAAACTAATACAAGCTAATGGATTAAAAACACGAGTATTCTTTCGTATTTTATTTTCCACGTTTCTGCTGTTCGTGTACGCGAGTATTTTTGATTAGCACAAAGATATTGTTTTCAATAATGAAAATGAACTTACGTTAAACGAAAGCGCAACATGGTGCTGGCTCGCTGTCGTGATGGAAGCGGATTTTGGACAATAAATATTTGCATTAGATATTCTTAAAATTTTATCTCACCGTCATAGACACAAAGAAATTACAAATACTTTACAATCTGAAATTTTCAAATTACATTAAACATTTGATAAGTTAACTGGTACGAATTTTAACGCTGTGTCCGATTGTGATATCGGATTTTCAAAAATGTAATTTTTTTTGAAAATATTAAAAGTGTTCACCATTTTGAAAGAAAAAAATACAAATACTTAAAAATCTAAAAACTTCAAATTACATTAAACATTTGATAAGTTAACTGGTACGAATTTTAACGCTGTGTCCGATTGTGATTTCGGATTTTCAAAAATGTAATTTTTTTTGAAAATATTAAAAGTGTTCACCATTTTGAAAAAAAAAATACAAATATTTAAAAATCTAAAAACTTCAAATTACATTAAACATTTGATAAGTTAACTGGTACGAATTTTAACGCTGTGTCCGATTGTGATATCGGATTTTCAAAAACGTAAATTTTTTTGAAAATATTAAAAGTGTTCGCCATTTTGAAAGAAAAAAATACAAATACTTAAAAATCTAAAAACTTCAAATTACATTGAACTTTTGAAAGAAAATTGGTACAGATCTTAACGCTGACTACGATTGTGAAATTGGATTTTCAAAAACATAGATTTTTAAATGATTTGAAGCGTTCGCCATTTTGAAACCGTGTAACTGGTTACGCTGAAAAAATTGTCCAAGTTATTACGAAAATCAATTGTTCTATCAAGTTTGGAATCGTCTTATATTGGTGTATTTAATATTATAATTAAATTGGAAAACGAACCCTGACCACCGTCAATTTTTGAAATTTTATAGCGCTGATTATGACGTTGAAATCATATTTTCAATAACTGGTAAGGTAAAAAAGATATATTTATACTCAGAAGGGTATATATAGGCGACGGCGAGATGCATGCGTCAGTATACTTTTTGAAATAGATAAGAAAGCTCTAGAATTTTCTAGAACGTTCCATAATGTTCTGTAATTTTCCACAATGTACGAGTCTATTTTAGAAATTTCTAGACTTTCGACGGGACGTCCTGTTCCGGAACGTTCCAGAATGTTCTATAAATCGGAAACGGAAGTCCAGAATTCTCGAATGTTCCATTATCCTGTAATGGTGGGGATACGTAACAGCTCAGAAGGGAACTTATTGAAAATACGAAAACGTAACTAACGGCGGTCAGGGTTCATTTTCGAAGTTTAAAAATGCTAATATAGGCTATGTAGATTTTAACGCTGATTAAATTATTAATATTGAAACTAGATGCACGGTTGTTTATTTCTAACATACGTATATGGAGTATATGAACTTACTGGCCTACATAGTTCTGATTGTAAGACAAATAAGTTTATTTCTCTTGTTTCTTCTTAATACGCCAACGTTGTCGAGCAGCAAGGCTGTCTTAACGTAGTGCTGAAGCCTTCTTTGTTAACTCGCTTCCTTCTCCAGCTGTGAAAACGAGTAAGTCTCAACGTAGATCATTGTTCAGTATCTCCCGAGGTACACCCGTTATAATTTTGAGATTCTGCTTTGAAATCTTTTTATTATATCGATAACAGTTGTATATCCCGGCTAGCTCGGATTGTAAGTCGAAAATGTTAGTGAAATATTTAATTTATAACTGTAAAACGGATCAAGAATTAAATTTTTTTAAGAAGCAATTTAGAATTTTCACAAATATTTATTATTGACGTTTATAAAATACGTAGTCTATTTCTCCCTGCTCTCTCGGAGTTGATCGTTGAAAATATCCCATCCTGGGAACATTCTCGGACATTCTTGAATAGAAAATGCTAGAGCATCCTTAATCGATTTCCAGAAGAATTTTCCATATCCTTACAACAAGAGGATTATGGAACATTCGAGAATGTTCTACAAGACTCTGAACTTCCGTTTCCGGTTTCTAGGACATTCTGGAACGTTGCGGAACAGGAAGTCCCGTCGCAGGACCAGAAACTTCTCGAATATTGTGAAAAATTATAGAACATTATGGAACATTCTTGAAAACTAGAGATTTTTTAATCGATTTCCAAAAATTATACTGACGGATGCATGTCGTCGTCGCCTATATATACCATTCTGAGCTGGAACGCATCCCAACCACAACAGGATAATGGAACATTCGAGAACGTTTCAAAAGGTTCTGGACTACCGTTTCCTGTTGTAGAACATTCTGGAAAGTTCTCAAACATTCGTTCCGGAACTGGAAGGCAATTTAAAATTTCAAAACCGTCTGGGATATTGTAGAACATTCTAGAGCATTGTAGAATGTCATGTCATTATGAAACATTATTTATTAATGTACAAGATTCCGTAATGTTTCAAAACATTCTAGGCAATCTCGGCCATTTCAGCCCTCGATTTCCAGCTGCTTCACCAACTGCTTATGAAAAGTCCATTGTTGTGACGCCCTTCTTTTTGATACCCATTTCTCCAAATCCAATCCTTGCAGTTCCAAAATGAAACTTTCTTCACGGATGAGGGATGAAGAACCATAATACTTTATAATATCCATGGAACTGATCATGGCGTTTGCGGAGTTATAGCTGCACTCACGGACAAACTACGGTTTTTATATATATATATATATATATATATATATATATATATATATATATATATATATATATATGCACCCAGAAATAGATCCCATAAGTGTAAATCGGTTTCAATATTTCTTTTTGAAGAGACGCCTGGTTATGATGTTGGTGAAAGCAGAATGTCGTGATTTTAACGTAAAAATAATAATAGGAATTCGCTTTTATCATGTCAGCGAGACAGTTGCGTGACACGATAATTTACGGTTTAAATAGTACGTAGGCTTCTTTTCATTTTTTTTTAAACAATAAAAATTTAGAAATAGAACTTACCAATGTATTTTTTACTGAAGCGAGTTCACATAATAAAGTATGGTTGTATTAGCATAAAAACATAACGGCAACTGTAAACGAAATATTTTATGTATAAAATAAACGTTTGTAAACGGCTCAGTTTATTTTATAAAGCTAAAACGGGCAGTTAAGGCGTCGCACAGGGCACTAAACATTTTTGACTCGTTTTTGATATCTCAATAAAGTCAGTGGGCAGATAACGTTAAAGGGTTTTATGACGTCATGTAACTTTATGAACTGCAAGTAGTAATTTTGTTCACACTTTATACACATATTATATACTGTGTTTACTAGAGATATCCAGTTGGAAAGTGAGCTATTAGAGAAGTCTTAATTGCAAAGTTAATGGTAACCGATGTACAAATAATAATCGAGGATTGTCGTGATGGAAGCGAACTTGTAACTTATCGTTAAGACGCTTGGGAGTATTTTAATGGAAAAAATTGAAACGATCCTTTGTCACAAATCTAAAACTTCCGTAGGTTTTACCTCAACAAGATAGATTAGGGTAATATTTTTTATAGTGTTCATTAAAAAGGGTGTTAATTAAAAAGCGGGCACGCTGAGTGCTTCTAATTGCACGAATTTAATTAAAATTTCGTCGAGTTTGCCCCACTTTCAGCTTTCAAACACTTTAAATATTTTCTAAACAGGAAATTTCGTTCAGTAATTTCTGTGTTTAATATTCTACGATACAAGTTGTTCACGTGATTATTCTTCCAACTTACTGTTCATTAATGTAATGGATATTATTATTAAGGGCCAAAACATTAACATTAACAGTGTTTTATTTGTGCTAACCACTGTGTGAACAATGGACGCATACATTGTGGGTACGATTTGGAAATCGCGAGGTACCCTAGCTGGATCTTAAGTTTTCTGCTGCTTCTGGGTTACATTCCTTCATTCGAAATCAAGGTGCAATGCCAAGTGTGTGCTTACCTTAAGTATGGATATTCTGGATACAAGATTACCTTCAGTTTAATCTATCTTAAGCTATTAATGAAATAACGCGTTTGTGGCCTACTGGCGAAGAGCCGCATGTTGGTCCAAACGGGAAAAGATAAAAAATGTAAGAATCCGTGAAATCAAGGACGTGAAGCACACCATTGTAGACAACATTACGATAAAGCATCTTCGATTGTCTGGTCATGTCCAAAGTATGGACGAAAATCGATTTCCAACTTTTAAAATTACGAAATACATGGTCGCAAAAACATAAGAAGACAGAGACTTAGTTGGAGAGAAGAAATTGATAAGGAAGTGATAGAGAGGTTGTACGGATCACGGTGTACGGAATGACAAAGAAAAATG